>CM038682.1:526367807-526516898 GCA_021605205.1 Aegilops longissima | reverse complement strand
AGCAAGGGATGGGACTATCTAACATGTCCCCCTCCGAGGGTAAGCTGAGGATGGTATGTAAAACAGGTATAATGCTCGTAATAGAGACCACTGAACACTCGGCGTGGCTTTACGCTTCACGGCTGTTGCATCGTGAGTTCGGCGATTCAAGTGCGGACAGGACTTCTCAAAGCGGAGTCTGAAAGTAAAAAAAGGAAGAAAGAGAAAAAAAAAAAAAGAAATGACACAAGCAGGGCCCACAGTGCGGTCGAGCCGCATTCTTGGCGTGCCGTTGTCTTGCCCTCCCATATGCCCATGGTATCTCGGGCGTAATTATATGCAGCGTAATACTAACCGCAATTTCGCGAGGCTGGGGTTGGAGCGGATTGCTACTCGTGCTTGAATCGTGCGGTGGTCTTGTTGTAGGTTACTCGGTAGCGCTTGCGGTGTTCGGGCGCTTAGTGGCGGACTCAAGAATTGCTTTGTGAGGCTGCTTTGTACCTCCGCCGCGAGGGCGCCGTGTGCTCCTCCGTTCGGAGAGGCGTTCGGTGTTTCCATTGACCGTGATTACTCCTCGAGGGCCTGGCATCTTGAGCTTGAGGTATGCGTGGTGCGGCACCGCATTGAACTTTGCAAATGCGGTTCGTCCAAGCGATGCATGATAGCATTGCGGAATGGGACGATGTCGAAGATTAACTCTTCGCTTTGGAAGTTATCCGGGATCCGAAGACCACCGAGTGTGGCGAGCCCGTACAACTAGCCTCTACACCGGTATGGCGCCTTTAAAGGTCGTCTTTGTAGGTTTAATCCTTGAGGGTCAATGCCCATTTTGCGCCTTTGTATCACGATAAAGCAGGTTCAGCTGCTGCCGCCGTCCATCGGGACTACGGTGAGGTGAAATCCGTCGATAATTGGGTCAAGAACCAATGCGGCGAAGCCGCCGCAGCGGATGCTAGTGGGGTGGTCCCTTGATCGAAGGTGATCGGGAGGAAGACCATGGGTTGAACTTGAGCGTGGCTCCATCGCATATCGTCCCTTAGTGCGCTTCCGCTCCCTTTTGGGTATGTGGGTTGCGTATATCATATTCACCGTCCGCACTTGTGTAGGAAAACCATACATCCTTTATTGTTCGGCGGCGGGGCTCTTCCTCGTCATCGCTATGCAGCCCCTTGTCATTGAGTTGGCACTTAACTTTGCTTTCTTGAACACCCAACAGTCCTGTTGGTGTGATTAACTGATTTTGAAGTGCCATGTATCGCTGCGATCGAGTATTCGGTCCAAGTTGGGCCGGGCCACAGGTATTTCTTTTGAATGGCTTCTTCCGCTGACGGGTTTAGAGCCTCTGAATCCGGCATTGGCGGCCGTATCTTGATATTATCGCCGTTAATCGGCGCTTGTTCTTATTCTTGACGTGACCTGCCGTTGCTTTCCTTGGATTCGAACTATCGGGATGTTTGGCCAAGTTGTTGCTTGAGCTAGCCAGCTGTCCTCTCCCGCACAAAAGCGAGTCATGAGGGTTGTGAGGGCTGCCATAGATTTCGACTTTTCCTGTCCTAGGTGCCGGGAAAGCCACTCGTCGCGGATGTTATGTTTGAAGGCTGCAAGGGCCTCTGCATCCGAACGATCAACGATTTGATTTTTCTTTGTTAGGAACCGTGTCGAGAATTATGCAGTCGATTCGTGCAGGCTGCTGAATTATGTGGCTAAGGTCATCGGCGTCGGTGGTCGCACATATGTGCCTGGAAGTTATCAAGGAATGCGGCTTCAGGTCCTCCCAACAACCAATTGATTCGCTGCATAAGCTATTGAGCCAATGTCGAGCTGGTCCTTTAAGCTTGAGTGGGAGGTATTTGATGGCATGTAGATCATCACGCGGGCCATGTGGATATGGAGGAGATAATCCTCGATCCGGACGCGGGATCTGTGGTACCATCGTATGATTCGATGTTTACGGGTTTGAAGCCCTCGGGATTTGATGATCCATTACTTCATCGTGAAGCATAGTGGGTGTCTGGCGCCTACATGTATTGGGCTATATCACGGCGTAGCTCATATGAGCTTTGTCTCTTGTGTTCGGCCCGACCGGTTTTGTTGGATCGGTATGACGGTAATCATCCCGCATTGCTTGGCGCCCACGCGATCCGTAGATCGATCTTGTATGTTTTGCCTTATCCTCAATATATCTATTAAGTCCGTAGCGTTTTCCGTGCCTTGGTACTTTTGAGCGGCGTCGGGGTATGGCTTGAGCGGAGGGTCTAGAGGCCTCTCTACTCAGCGGCCCGCGGGTGGCGGTCTGCCATGTCGTCTTGTTGGTGACTTGGGTGCTTCCTCCTCTAGTCGGGGCAAGCGGCCTGCGTTTGGGGTAGCTTTTGGAGGCGTTGAGTTCATACTCTTGACAGCAAGGACTTCATCCATCATCGACTAGCAGTTCTTGATCAGCTCTAATTTGTTGCTGCTTTTTCTTGAGGCTGCTTGCCGTGGCTATAAGCTGCGTTTGAAAGCAGCTCTGTTGGCGGGATCCTTAGGCACGACAAACTCGTCGTCGTCGAGGCTTGCCTCATCTTGGAGGAGGCACATAATTATCGTCCTCAACCTCTCTTTACGCCGCCAGACCGTCGTGCGGACTTGCTTCTCCCTCCTACTGCGCTGAGTCCCGCTAGAGGGGTTCTCTTGACACTATCCGGTGTTATTATCTCCCGTCTTGGAATCACCGTTTTATTGTGGCAGGATTTAGGCGGCGCCACGACGTTGGCGCCGGTTGTTTCTTGGAGGTCATCCTCCGTTGTTCCATCGCCGTTCCCATCTTTGGGATGTCCACCATATATATGTCATATGGCGAGGTGGCCTTCCGATTGCCTGTGAGGCGCTGGTCTTGGTAAATCTCCAAACATCGTCGTCCATACCGTTGATGTCTTGGTCGTAGTCTAGCATGTCGGTTAGATCATCGGCAGTGGCTACAAAGTGGGTGGTGGGTGGGCATTGAATTTCTTCGTCATCCGCATCCCAACCTTCTGTCCATAATCCGGCCGGGCTCTCCGGATAAAAGAGAGATTTTAGTGAATTCATAATATCGCCAAAGGCGAGTGCTAAAAGATGTCCGCGCAGTGAACTCCATAACGGGCGCCCAATCGGATTCGATTGGCGGTAGCGAGGGGTTGGTCAGGAGAGGAGTCCGACACCTTGGAGTCGAGGTCTTCGCAAAGACGAGGGATGGAGTTGGCTCAATCGCCATAGAGATCGTAGCCCCGGCGGTGTCCAACCACTCGTCCTCGATCGGGAATCCGGCTCGGATTAAGGGTCGGGCGGATCTTGAGTGCGGCCTCGAGGCACCGGAATTGCGAGCTAGATCATGCCCATCGAGACGGTCTGACACGCTTGGCTGCGGCTCGAATCCGTCGAAGATCAAGTCCCCATGGATATCGGCCGTATAGTTCAAACTTAGAAATCTGACTGATGGCGGGCGTAGCTTCGATCTGCTCCGGATGGCCTGCGAATTGGTGCGATGCAAAGCCGCCGAACACGAAGATCTGTCCGGGAGAAAAGTCTCACCCTGGACCGCGTCGTTGTTGATGATCAAAGGAGCCATCGGGCCTATCGGTGGCGACACGGAGGAACTCTCAATGAAAGCACCAATGTCGGTGTCAAAATCGGCGGATCTCGGGTAGGGGTCCCGGAATGCGTCTAGGCGGATGGTAACAGGAGACAAGGGACACGATGTTTTACCGAGTTCGGGCCCTCTCGATGGAGGTAATACCCTACTCACGCTTGATTAATATTGATGATATGGGTAGTACAAGAGTAGATCTACCACGAGATCAAGGAGGCTAAACCTAGAAGCTAGCCTATGGTATGATTGTTGTTCATCCACGGACTAAAACCCTCCGGTTTATATAGACACCGGATAGGTTAGGGTTACAGAGTCGGTTACAATGGTAGGAGATCTACATATCCGTGTCGCTAAGCTTGCCTTCCACGCCAAGGAAAGTCCCATCCGGACACGGGACGAAGTCTTCAATCTTGTATCTTCATAGTCTTGGAGTCCGGCCGTGACGATAGTCCGGCTATCCGGACACCCCCTAGTCCGGGACTCCCTCAATGTTATTGACACAAAAAGTTAACGGTGGTATATTTCATCACCCCCCCCCCACACACACACACACCCATGCCAAAGCTATCAGCACCGGGGTATATAAGTTATCAGGCCTGCGATGTGTGAGTTATCATGTTATCTACACAAAAGTGAATGGTGGTATATTTCATCACCCCCCCCCCCCACACACACACCCCATGCCAAAGTTATCAGGACCGGGTTACATAAATTATCAGGTGTGTGATGTGTGAGTTACCATGCTATTCACACAAAAGTAATCGGTATCAACCCCCCACCCTCCCTTCCCGGCGTGAGAAAATTACCACGGTGTGATCAACTCGAGACGATCTAGTAAAAAATCATCATGAAACTAGATATCATGATGATTGTATGTGAGTTATCACGAAAATCCAAGAAAAGAACAAGAAATTTTGCATTTTTTTGCTCATATAGTAGTAAAAAGGTTCAAATACCTTGTTGCCTTCTTTTAGCCAGCAACTAATAGGTGGTGAGATGGCAAGCGCGGTCGTTATAAAGTTAGGAGGTGCTTGGTTTGATTCCAACACCAAGCACTTCTATTTATTTTTCGCACCAAGATTTTCGAGAAAAAAAAGTAGGCGACAGTTGGGCCTCGCGTGCGATTCTGTCAAGCGGGCCAATCACGATCCGTTTAATACGGTAAGTCTACTAATGATGCGAAAAGATCGGCAGCACCGTTTGATCGAGAATGGAGGCAATCCACATCGTGAGGATCTGTTGCAAAAACCAGGACGACAGGATTTTAGCTTTGTCGTTTTTTAAAATAAGAATAGAATTGTCAACTGTTTTATAACAGAAACAAAACTAAGTTTGTCAAAAGTGACAAAAAAATAGTTTAAAAACAATTAAAACCATAAAGAAAATATTAAAACAAAACTAGAACTAAAACAATACCGTTTTGCCTAAAACCCTAATTTAAAATAAACTAAAAAATCAGTACATGCTACTGGATAGACAAAACAATAACAAAACAGTAGCAAAAAGAATCAATCGAAAATATTTTATAAAACTCAAACTAGACCCAAAACAGTGTTTGAAGCATATTTGAGATAATTCAAATTTAAACTACACAAATTTGAAAACTAAGTACACAAACGGAAACTTCAACAAATTTGTGACACAATTCAAAAAGAATCACTCAATTTGGATCTAAAACATAAAAGATATTGAATATCTAAGATTGAAACTTTTTCTGTTTTTAAAAACAGAAACGAAAATACACAAACAAAACAAAAACGGACAAGTGCTACGCGTCAGGCTGCTATTGGGCTAAACAGTGGGCGATCTGTACCTACATTGCGCTCGCCCGAAACTTAACAAAAACATGCACGCTCGTTTAATAAAAAGAAACCGGCGAACCGGTTCGATCTAACCCGTAACTAAACCATAAATAAATCGGACTAAAAAAAGAAAAACCTAACTGTTGGCGGTTCTAATCTAGGGCGTCAAATACAGATCGGACGGCGGCGGTGGCTTACAACGATGGAAGGGCAGTTCCGGCGAGGTGGCGACGGCGGTGGCGCTCCGGCTCGATGCGTCTGGCTGCTCCAGCGGTCCTCCGGCAGCGGCGACTGCTCCAGGAGATGTGGACGTCGACGACAGTCACGCGGGTGGAGTCGGCGAGGATCGGGGACGGCGGAGTCGAGCAGGGCTACCTCAAATTTCACTCAATTTCACACAATCAATCAAAACTATTTATTTAATATTACATTCCAAAATTTAGAATTTTGGAATGTTACAGAGCAACATTCGGTCACCAAATCACATAAGTCATATAATACAAAATCGTCATCGAACGTTAAGCGTGCGGACCCTACGGGTTCGAGAACTATGTAGACATGACCGAGACACCTCTCCGGTCAATAACCAATAGCGGAACCTGGATGCTCATATTGGTTCCTACATATTATACGAAGATCTTTATCGGTCAAACCGTAATGACAACATACGTTATTTCCTTTGTCATCGGTATGTTACTTGCCTGAGATTCGATCGTCGGTATCTTCATACCTAGTTCAATCTTGTTACCGGCAAGTCTCTTTACTCGTTCCGTAATACATTATCCCGCAATTAACTCATTAGTCACATTGTTTGCAAGGCTTCTTATGATGTGCATTACCGAGAGGGTCCAGAGATACCTCTCCGATACTCGGAGTGACAAATCCTAATCTCGATCTATGCCAACCCAACAATCACCTTCGGAGATACCTGTAGAGCATCTTTATAATCACACAGTTGCGTTGTGACGTTTGATAGCACACAAGGTATTCCTCCGGTATCCGGAAATTGCACAATCTCATAGTCGGAGGAATATGTATTTGACATGAAGAAAACAATAGCAATAAAACTGAACGATCAATATGCTAAGCTAATAGATAGGTCTTGTCCATCACATCATTCTCATAATTACGTGACCCCGTTCATCAAATGACAACACATATCTATGGTTAGGACACTTAATCATCGTTGATTAACGAGCTAGTCTAGTAAAGGCTTACTAGGGACACGGTGTTTTGTCTATGTATCCACACATGTATCAAGTTTCCGGTTAATACAATTCTAGCATGAATAATAAATATTTATCATGATATAAGGAAATATAAAATAACAATTTTATTATTGCCTCTAGGGCATATTTCCTTCAGTGACCCCATATGTTGGTGGTCTCCCATCACCAATTCTTCGAATTATGCATTGAGCCAAAATATCACGGCCATCAGGAACCGCACGCCAAATTTGAGAAGGGCGCACGTCTAGCTCAACCTCCAATAAAGAACAGCCCTTGAAGTATACTGTCCCCAATCCTCCCAAAATTTTCGTTCTAGTCATGAAGTACCATGCTACCCAACTCAGCTTCCTCCTTCCTTGCTTGCTACCCCATCAAGATTGTCGAATAATAGAAGTGACATTCTCACAGAGACCCCTTGGTAGCCTGAAGCATAATATCGAATAGACTGGGATGGCACGTGTCCTTTATTTTATCAAAATCCCTTTACCAACTGTTGATAAGAGTTTCTCCATCCATCCTCTTATCTTTTTCCATACCCGATCTCTCAAATACTTGAACGTCCCGTTCTTCGAGTGACCCACATTAGTTAGCATCCCCAAATAATGGCTGCTCAAAGATTCATTATAAACCCGCAGTGAGTTCTTGACACTATCTCATACCCTCTGGTCTTTTTTACTCCTCGTACTAGATTTGTGTCAAGTCAAACTTAGTAAAGTTTGATCAAATTTATATTAAAAAATATCGGCATCTACAATGCCCAGCATATATACTGTGAAACTACATTTCATGATGAATCTAACAATATTAATTTAACATTGTGAATGTTGATATTTTTTCTATAAGTTTTGTCAAGTAGAGATACTTTGACTTCGGACAAAATTTATATGCAGACTAAAAAGGACCTGAAGGAGTACTATACCCTCGTGCGCTTGTTTTTCATTTTGGAATTTTCATTGTTTTTTTTAGAAAGGGAATTTTCATTGCTTGTACCACTCATGTGCGGCGCTCGTCTATTAAATTGGCCTAGTACTGTTTTTTTCAGGGGTATTGGCGTAGTACTGGTGAGCCAGGCCCATAATGAACGGTAACTTTGCCCTAGCCCACGGCGGTCGGAGATGGGGCAGTCAACGATCACATTTTTCGCTCAAAAGGAAAAAGAAGAAGAAGAGAAAAACCCGTCATTTCGCGGAAGCAAGGAACACGCGTCGCCCCGCTTCATTCGTCGGTCTGTCGGTCGGTTTCCGCGACTGCAAGCGTGTGACGGGTGACGGGTCGCTTGCTTCGCCACGAGGCTCAGCCAACCCAGCTTGACCCAATCAACTCGTCGCGCACGTCAACCATCCCAAAATCCCCAAATCCGCCGAGCTCTTGCTTCTTCTCCAGCCTTCCCCTTCCTTCCCACGCGAAAAAAGAGAATCCAAAATCCCCAAATCCCCCTCCCACTCCACGCCAGCTCCGCCCTCAATCCCCAATTCCCCACGCGGCCGGCCTCCCCACCAGCTCCCCCCAGCTCGGATCTCCGCCGCCAGCAGCTCCGCCATGGAGTGCGAGCCCGAGGAGCTGCAGTTCCTGGGCCCCGTCGGCATCTACCGGGAGTCGGTGGCCATCCTGCGCGCGCACCGCCCGCTCTACGCCCGCATCGCCGCCGCCTTCGTCCTCCCGCTCTCCGCGCTCTTCCTCGCCCACATCGCCATCTCCCACGCCCTCTTCTCCACCATCGACTCCGACGACTCCGCCCTCGAGTCCTCCGCCCCCGGGACCGCCTCCCAGCAGCGGATCCTCCAGCGGCTCGGCGCCGACTGGGCCGCCCTCGTCCTCTTCAAGGCCGCCTACCTCCTCGCGCTCCTCCTCTTCTCGCTCCTCTCCACCGCCGCCGCCGTCTTCTCCGTCGCCTCCGTCTACTCCGCCAAGCACGACGCGCTCACCTTCCCGCGGGTGCTCTCCGTCGTGCCCCGCGTCTGGCGCCGCCTCGCGGCCACCTTCCTCTCCGCCTTCGCGCTGCTCTTCGCCTACCACTTCGTCTTCGCCGTCGTCTTCATCGCGCTCCTCGTCGCCGTCGACAATGGCTCCACCCTCGCCGGGCTCCTCGCCTTCGTCGTCATCGTCGCCTACCTAGTCGGGCTCGTCTACCTCAGCGTCGTCTGGCACCTCGCCAGCGTCGTCTCGGTGCTCGAGGACTACAAGGGGTTCCAGGCCATGCGCAAGAGCAAGGCGCTCATCCAGGGGAAGCTCTGGACCGTCGTGATCATCTTTGTCACGCTCAACATCATCTTCGTCGTCGTGGAGTTCGCCTTCCGTGCCTGGATCGTCCAGGGCGCGCGCCACGGTCTCGGCGCGGGAGGGAGGCTGCTCCTTGGCCTCGTCATCCTGGCTGCGCTGTGCTCGGTCGTCATGGTGGCGCTGGTGGTGCAGACGGTGGTGTACCTGGTGTGCAAGAGCTACCACCACGAGAGCATCGACAAGAGCAACATCTCCGACCACCTCGAGGTCTACCTCGGCGACTACGTCCCGCTCAAGGCCAGCGACGTGCAGATGCAACACTTCGGCGACGAGGTCTGACCCCTCCCAAAGATCGACCTGCTTCTGTTTGCTCTCCTCTCTGTAATACCACTACTAGTCTAGTCACACAGGAATCACAATTCCATTGCTGGTCATTTACCCAAAACAAAATGAGATGGAAGGAAGCTCAAGAGAAGTAGGATCATTTGATCAGCAGTTTCTCAGTAATTATACTCAGCTTTGCTATGACACGAGGAACAGTTGGATGTTGCTTCTAGTAATTTGTAATGGAGGGATGGGATTGGTACTACACTGCTACTAGTACATGCTAGCTTGATCGCTTGTGTGTACACCGAAATGAATGAGGACATGTTGTGTTAATTATGGATAATAGATCACTGCACCACTCTTATAATCGTTTGAGATTCTGCAATTAGTTAATTGCACTTCCTTGTGATTATGAGTGAGCTGAATGTAGTAACTAGTTCCCAGGCTATGAGATGAATTGAGATTACACTATCTGGAGAGTTTACTGGGTTTTGGTCTTTACACTATCTGAGTAATTAAGCATGCCTTTGAGTATTCATTTTGCCATGAAAATGACAGTTTGATTGCCTAAGAGCAACTCCAACGGGGTGACCCAAACGGACGCGCGCTTTATCCGCCTTTTGTTTGTTTGGGTCGCCCAGCGGACGTGGGCGTGCGCGTCCGTATTTTAAAATGGGTCAGCTTGACCGCCCAACAGGGAGGCCGGCCCAAATGTGCCGCCGTGGAATAATAATAATAAGTTAGCACGAAATAAACATAAATAAACATAAAGTGACCGGTCAAACGCTGGCCAAAGTCCACCTAAATCTAATAAACATTACATAAAACATTAATAAAAGTCTGCGCCTGCCTGCTGCCGCCCGACACGCTGCCCTAGACATCATCGGCCTTGCTCTTGCCCTTCTTTGTCGGCCATGCGCCGTCGTCGGTGGTCGATGAAGATCGGAGAGGCTACCACCCGAACGCCGCTGATGCAGCTGCCAAGACAGGCTCCTCCGGCGTCTGCTGGGGTGGCGACATTGCGGCAAGCCGCCCGCGCTCCTCTTCCTTCTCATCCTCGAGCCGGAGCGCCTCCGCGTCGCGTTGGAGCATGGCGTCGTAGCGCATCTGCTTTCCTCGCGTCGGCTGCTCTCTGGCGGAGCAGTGCTCCTTCCATCGCTTTCGAGGTGGGCGCCTCCTCCTCGGCGTCGCGGCAGAAGTGGGCGGGGGCGCGCTTGCCCACTCGTGGTCTTGGCCCGTCCACAGTAGGCCTCCTCAGCCAAGTGGGTGGAGGTGGGGGCGCTTCTGGCGTCGGCTCGGCTCGAGCTACGCTTGCATTTGGACGGCGGCGGCAGTGGCGGTGGCGGCACGAAGAAGCGGGGTGTGGATACCCCCACGCCGACAGGCGAAGCGAGCTTGCTCCGGCCCATCCGTCGCTGCGTCCTCGCCGGCGGCTAGCCTCCAGCAGCGTCTTCGCAGGCCTCCTCGGCGGCTTGGTACTCGCCTCCGCCTCCATGTCCTTCGACTCTACTGCGGGGCGGCGATGGGCAGCGGCGGGGCGGCAGCGACACCCGAGCACCGTTGCTCCTCGTGTTCGAGGGCGAACCAAGCCTCCGATTGAAGTCGGCGGCGTACTCTGAAGCCGACGCCGCTCGGCGTGAAGCTGCTTGTGGCGCTACGCGCCTCGTCGTCGTCGCGCCCGGTGGTACGAGGAACCGCCCGGCACGGATCTGCTGCGGATCCAGATGCCAGCAGTGCGGCGGCGTGACATCGAAGTACGGCAATGGCTGCTGTACTCTTGGTGCCACAGCGCTTAGTGCATCGGGATGTCTGGCGTCAGCGACAGCGAAGCAGCGTCGCCGACGGAGGAGGAGGAGGAAAGGGAGCACGGGAGGGGCGAGGCGTTGGGGTGCCCTTGCCCTTGCCCTTGCCATTCTTTGCTGCCGAAGAGGCACATGGCTAGGGTTTCTTGATCGCCGACGAGGAATCAAAGGGAGTGGTGGGGGAGATGTGGATGGGAGAAGTGGATGAGGCCGACCCCGCTGCATGCATGGTTAAAAAAGGACGCTTCCACTTGGCGACGCGTGGGCCTGTCGGTGGTCGTCATAAATAAGACGACCGGTGGCGGTTGGGTGGCCGCCAGGTGGGGACGCGGCGGACGGCGAGGAGGCGCTATGGCGCGTCCGCCAGCGTCTGCGCCACCGCGCATTCGAGCGCAATTTTGGGCCGGAAATGGGTCGACGCGGATGCCAGGCGGACACGATTTGAGTTTGGATCGGCGCGTTGGACCTCCACTTTTGTTTGTGCCAACCCAAACAAACGCGGGCGGACGAAATGGATCGCCCCATTGAAGTTGCTCTAAAGAGTAGTAACTTTATAAGCTGGTATGTGCCCCTTTTGCGGCTTACTAGTGCTGAAGCTCCATAAAGCACCATAACTCTACAAGATATGAGATGAGTGATCCAGAGAGGGAAGCCACATGTTCGCTGCTCATGGTCACGATGTTGAATCAGTAGCCTTCAGCTAGCGAAACACTTAGCACATGTGCATCCAACCAAACTGCTATAAAAGTTGACATGGAGCAAACATGATACTACTACCACCTAGTAAGTCATTCGCAGAGCAGGAAAGAGGAACGAATGAGATCAACAACAACAACAACAACAACAACAATAACAAAGCCTTTAGTCCCAAACAAGTTGGAGTAGGCTAGAGGTGAAACCCATAAGATCTTGCAACCAACTTATGGCTCTGGCACATGAATAGCAAGCTTCCACGCACCCCTGTCCATAGTTAGCTCTTTGGTGATACTCCAACCCTTCAGGTCTCTCTTAACGGATGAGATAGTTTTTGCAAAATGCAAATATGAGTGGAGGAGAAGGAAGCAAGGCAAAAGTGGGTTTCAGAGACGTCCGGAGCTTATTCCTCGCTTGTGCTCTGTCCTATGAATCCCGAGATTGTCATTGTCCGTCTTGGAGGGGAAAAGGGGAAATCAACAAGAACATCAAGAGAAATCACTCAAACAAACCTAGGTCACACATCTACTAGCATAGCAACATGAGGTCCACAAGCATACAAGAACAATCAAGGGAAAATAGCACAAGGGTAAAGTTCTTCCCACTCGAGATAGGAGGTGAGGTCTTGATCTCTAAAGGAGTGGTAGATAAGCAAAGCACTCTATAAATCTCAATATACTTTGCTAACTCTAGCTAGGAGGAGGTGAGGGATGAATTTTCCCATATATTCAAATAATTACATTCTTATTGATTCACTACGTAAAATTTGGCATAAAAAATAAAAATATAGGGCATAAGACAAATTTTTTTTCAGTTTATGTGTATTTTACACTATGGTTTTACGTTTGTAATTTTACATAACATAAATTATTTTTTACGACGATTATATATTTTCTTACGGTCTCTTTTTACGTCAGAAATAAGACAAAACTTACGAAATGTAAAATTACGATGCATTGATGGTAAAATAGAAGGGAGTGAAGAATAACTATTCCTCACCGTGGTGACGAATAGTCAATCCTATATATATATATATATATATATATATATATATATATATATATATATATATATATATATATATATATATATATAGTGTGCCACGAGATAAGAGAGGAGGAGGGGTACATGGGCCTACGGCCCGGTTAAGCACGCGTTGGTGCCGGATATCCGGGCTGGGGGCCGGATGTTCGGGGCTTCGCGGGGCGCCCGATGTCCAGAGTCGGGGCCGGATGTCCGGCTTAGGCGCTGGTCGCGGTACTGGTAACCGGGAGCCGGATGTCCGGGGTTGTCTGGTCGGATGTTCGGCTCCTGGAGTCCTTTAGGCGCTGCTCTGATGTTGTTGTTGCGGTCTTCAGGCGCTGGATATCTGGGCCAGGGCCCAGATGTCCGGCTGCTATAGCATTTCAGTGGTCTCCTTCGTCGTGCTTCTTTGTTCATGTACTTGGGGACTTGGTTTTCATTCCGAGCATCTCCGGAGTGGTCTTCCTCGTACCTAAGCACACATAGCATTCCAGATTAAGGTAGTAGCCATGTCTCATGTGGATCATATGGAAGCTCATTAAGAAGAGATGTCACCTTGGTCTCGATAGCTCTTGCACGTGCTTGTGTCATCAGTCCGTTTGGCACTTGGGGGACTAAGGTAGGTCCATGGGGATGACCATGGGATGCTCCGCATCACCCCCGAGAGATCCATCCTCGGAACGAAATCCGCATCACCATGGAAGGGAGATAGGTCCTTGACATTGAAGATGTCGCTCACGTTGTACTTGTGTCGTGGAATGTTGATCTTGTAGGCATTGTTGTTGTAGCATGCTAGCACCTTAAACGGTCCATCGACTTATGGTAGTAGCTTGGACTTGCGCTCGTTGGGGAAGCTGTCTTTGCGTAGGTGTAGCCACACAAGATCTCCGGGGTTGAACACCATCGGGTGCTTGTTGATGTTGAGCTTGGTCGCGAGGCATTGTACTTGACGCTCGATTGTCTGCCTTGTATCTTCATGCACGTTCTTGAGGAAACTTGCTTGTGCACTTGCGTCCATGTTGATGCGCTCTTGTAGCAGTAGCGGTAGAATGTCCAGTGGGGACAATAGGTCGAAGCCATAGACGACCTCGAAAGGGAGCTTGCCGACAGTAGAGTGTCTTGCTCGATTATAGGCGTACTCGGCGATGGGCAAGCATTCTTCCCACCGCTTGATGTTTTTCTTCATCAACACTCGGAGAAGTGTAGAGAGGGTCCGATTAGTGACCTCTGTTTGGCCGTCGGTTGGTGGATGGTATGCCGATGAGAAGAGTAACTTGATGCCAAGCTTGACGTATAGCATCTTCCAAAAGTAGCTAAGGAACTTGACATCATGGTCTGACACAATCGTCTTGGGCACTCTATGTAAACGCAAGATTTTCCTACAAGAGATTTGCAACACGTGGAGCATCGTCTTTCTTGTTCTATGGAATAAAATGTGCCATCTTAGAGAAACGACACACAACGACAAATATTGAATCCTTCTCGTTTTGTGTTCTAGGCAAACCAATCACAAAGTTCATACTAATTTCTTCCCATGGGTGATACGGAATAGGAAGTGGCATATATAAGCCATGGGATTGAGTGGTAGGCTTAGCTTTGCGGTATATGGAGCACCGGTTGGTGTAGCATGATACGTCACGGAACATCTTTGGCCAAAAGCAATTTTTAGAGAGCGTGGCGAAGGTCTTGTCGCGACCGAAGTGTCCCGTAAGTCCGCCATCGTGAGCTTCTTGCAAAAGTAACAAACAGAGAGAAGACTCGGGTATGCGAAGTTTGTTAGTCTGCATAAGATAGCCATCCTTTAGATAATATCGCTCCCAAAAATTGTTAGCTTGACATTTGGCATAAGGAATCGCAAACGAAGAATCATGCTCATACAAGTCTTTAATGTGCTAAAATCCAATAACATTCAATTCACGTTGAGTAACTAACATGCATTTGCGGGAAAGAGCATCCGCTACAACATTTTTTTACCCTTAATGTACTTGATGACATAAGGAAAAGACTCAATGAATTCACTCCATTTAACATGCCATTTATTCAACTTGGTTTGGCCTTTAAGGTACTTAAGTGTTTTATGATCCGTATGTAGGACAAATTCATGAGGTCGAAGATAATGCTCCCACACATGAAAAGCTCTCACCAAAGATAAAACTCTTTGTCATGTATGGGATAATTAAGTTGTGCACCGATAAGTTTTTCACTAAAATAAGCAATGGGTCACTTCTCTTGCATCAACTAGCGTCGCAATGCACTTCAAAAGTTTTATCAAAATTTGGTAAGGCAAGTAATGGAGCATGTGTAAACAAGTTCTTAAGCTCATTAAATGTGCTAGCTTAGGAGGTCCCCATATGAAGGGTGCATTCTTCTTACTCAAAGCATGTAATGGTGATGCAATAGGGCTAAAATCCTTAACAAACCGATGATAGAAACCCGACTAGGTCAAGGAAACTACGCACTTGTTGCAAATTGGTTGGTTGTGGCCAAGTTTTAATAGCGTCAATCTTAGACTCATCAGCGTGAACACCCTTAGAAGAGAAAACAAAGCCCAAGAAAACAAGCTTATCAACATCAAAAGTGTATTTTTTTCATGTTAGCATAAAGTCGCTCATTTCTAAGAACTTGCAAGACGTCGCTAAAAACACAAGTATATCATCAAAGTATACGACAACACAAATGGCAATATATTTGTGAAGAACATAGTGCATGACGCGCATAAAAGTGTGAGACGCTTGAGATAAGCGCATTGGCATGACTAACCATTCATATAAACCAAACTTAGTTTTGAAAGATGTTTTTCATCCGTCACCCTCTTGCATGAAAATTTGATAGTAGCCACATTTAAGGTCAATTTTTAAGAAAATGATGGCTCCACTAAGTTCATCTAGCATGTCGTCAAGGCGTAGAATGGGGTGTCTATACCGAATGGTGATAGCATTGATGGGACGGCTACCGGAACACATGCAAAGATTACCATTTTTCTTAGGCACAAGAATGACCAGATCGACACATGGACTTAAGCTCTCGCATACATACCCATTTTCCATGAGATATTGTACTTGCCTTTGTATCTCTTTTGTCTCGTCGGGGTTTACACGGTATAGAGCCTTGTTCGGTAGAGGTTCGCTGGGAATGAGGTCGATGTGGTGTTCAATTTGCGAAGTAGAGGAAGTCCCAGAGGTAGCTCCTCGGGGAACATGTCCGCGGATTCGTACGACAAATGAGACAACACCAAAGATAGATGTTGTGAATTATTAGTCCGCACCACTTTATCTTTGCACACAAGTACAATGTGAAGAACACTCGATGGGCTCTCACTCACATCCATCATGTCTCTTTTGGTGGCTAAAAGCACTAGGTTTTTCTTGTCGCTCATCGTGGAGTCGCTCAATTTTGGCTTGTGGCGCTCACTCTCTTTTTGGCGGTTCGCTCGCTCACTAGTCTCTCCATGATGGGTTGAAGCTTGCTTGTCGGCTATGACTTCACTTGGCGACATGGGTTGAAGCATGTACTCCTTGCCCTTCATCTTGAAGCTTTAGTGATTGGTCTGTATTGTGGATGACACCACGGTCGAATTGCCAAGGTCGTCCTAGAAGGAGATGGCGCACGGACATGGGAACCACATCATACTCCAATGTGTCTTTGTATGCATCAATCTTAAAGGACACTTCAATGGTGTCTCCATTTGAATGGTGCCGGAGTCACTTAGCCATTGGATATTTAGGGGCGAGAGTGCTTCTTCTTGACAAATTGTAGCTTGGAGCATAACTTGTCGCTTGCTAAATTGTGGCAACTTCCGCCGTCGATGATGACCTTGATGGAACGTGCATTGATGCCCGCTTTGGTATGGAAGATATGGCATCGTTGGTCTTCATCTTGTTGGTGTTGAAGTGTTAAGACATTGGAGACAACGATAGCGGGGCTCGAATCATTGTCAAAAAAGACTTGAGCATCTTCATCTTCATTCACTTGGCGATGCATGACCACGTACTCAGTGATTCCATTTCTTCTTCGCTCATGGAGTTGTAGGTGCTGTCATCATTGGCGATCATGGTGCGTCGTGTGGGGCATTGGTATGTCTTGTGGCCACAGCCTTGGCAAGTAAAGTATTGGATGGAACTTGTCCTGGTGGTAGCATCCATTGGAGTAGTAGATGATGAAGCTCTTGGCTTGTAGTTGCTAGTGGTAGGACAGGCTCGAAGAAGTCATTGGTTGCTTGGAACTCGATTTGTCGCCGTAGTTGTTGGAGGGGCCGTGGTTGTGGAAGCTTGAGTATATGAACCATAGGTCTTGGAAGAGTACTTGAAGTCATCTTGTACTTGTCGCTCTGATAAGTCTCCAACGTATCTATAATTTTTGATTGTTCCATGCTATTATATTATCTGTTTTGGATGTTTAATGGGCTTTAATATGCTCTTTTATATTATTTTTGGGACTAACCTATTAACCGGAGGCCCAGTGCTAGTTTCTGTTTTTTTTTGCCTATTTTAGTGTTTTGCGGGAAAGGAATACCAAACGGAGTCCAAACGGAATGAAACCTTTGCGATGATCTTTCTTGGACTGAAAGCAATCCAGAAGACTTGGAGTTGAAGTCTGGAACTCCACGAGACGACCACGAGGCAGGAGGGCGCGCCCCCACCCTCGTGGGCCCCTCGTAGCTCCACCGACGTACTTCTTTCACCTATATATACTCTTATACCCTAGATCGATCAGAGAGAGCCACGAAACCACTTTTCCACCGCCGCAACCTTCTGTACCCATGAGATCCCATCTTGGGGCCTTTTCCGACGATCTGCCAGAGGGGGAATCGATCACAGAGGGCTTCTACATCAACACCATTGCCTCTCCGATGAAGCGTGAGTAGTTTACCACAGACCTTCGGGTCCATAGTTATTAGCTAGATGGCTTCTTCTCTCTCTTCGATTCTCAATACAAAGTTCTCCTCGATGTTCTTGGAGATCTATTCGATGTAATACTCTTTTGCGGTGTGTTTGCTGAGATCCGATGAATTGTGGATTTATGAACAAGATTATCTATGAATATTATTTGGTTCTTCTCTGAATTCTTATATGCATGATTTGATATCTTTGCAAGTCTCTTCGAATTATCGGTTTAGTTTGGCCTACTAGATTGATCTTTCTTGCAATGGGAGAAGTGCTTAGCTTTGGGTTCAATCTTGCGGTGTCCTTTCCCAGTGACAGTAGGGTCAGCAAGGCACGTATTGTATTGTCGCCATCGAGGATAAAAAATAGGGTTTATATCATATTGCTTGAATTTATCCCTCTACATCATGTCATCTTGCATAATGCGTTACTCTGTTCTTTTGAACTTAATACTCTAGATGCATGCTGGATAGCGGTCCATGTGTGGAGTAAAAGTAGTAGATGCAGAATCATTTCGATCTACTTGACACGGACGTGATGCCTATATTCATGATCATTGCCTTAGATATCTTCATAACTATGTGCTTTTCTATCAATTGCTCGACAGTAATTTGTTCACCCACCGTAATACATGCTATCTTGAGAGAAGCCACTAGTGAAACCTATGGCCCCCGGGTCTCTTTCTTATTATATTGCATCTCTTTTATTTACATCGCATCTCGTTTACTATTTAGCAATCTTTACTTTCCAATCTATACAACAAAAATACCGAAAATACTTACTTTACTATCTTTATTAGATCTCACTTTTGCGAGTGACCATGAAGGGATTGACAACCCCTTTATCGCGTTGGTTGCAAGATTCTTGTCGTGGAATTATCATGGCAGATGTCCTAGGGAGAGGACTTAGTCGTGAGGCCAACACATTTATGTGGTAGCTTGAGAGGGGTTGATCGGGACAAGAGACGCAATACACAAGACAAGGATTTAGACAGCTTTGGGCCCCGGGAAACATCATCCGGTAATAACCCTACATGTTGTTTGTGGCCAGATCTCATTATGCTCATGAGTGAGAAGCCGCATAAACCGGCTTCCCTTTATTTGTGTCTAGCCCTAGAGATTGTTTCTTCTTTCCTGTCCCTCTTTGGGGAGCCCTGTCCCTCTTTGGGGAGTCCTATTAGGATTAGGACTAGTGTCGGTGTCAAAACCAGCGGATCTCGGGTAGGGGGTCCCGAACTGTGCGTCTAAGGTGGATGGTAACAGGAGGCAAGGGACACAATGTTTACCCAGGTTCAGGCCCTCTCGATGGAGGTAATACCCTACTTCCTGCTTGATTGATCTTGATGATATGAGTAGTACAAGAGTTGATCTACCATGAGATCGTAGAGGCTAAACCCTAGAAGCTAGCCTATGGTATGATTGTTGTTGTCCTACGGACTAAACTCTCCGGTTTATATAGACACCGGAGGGGGCTAGGGTTACACAGAGTGGGTTACAACATAAGGAGATCTACATATCCGTATCGCCAATTCTTGCCTTCCACGCCAAGAGAGTCCCATCCGGACACGAGACAAAGTCTTCAATCTTGTATCTTCATAGTCCAACAGTCCGGCCAAAGGATATAGTCCGGCTGTCCGGATACCCCCTAATCCAGACTCCTCAAGTAGCCCTGAACCAGGCTTCAATGACGATGAGTCCGGCGCGCAAATTGTCTTCGGCATTGCAAGGCGGGTTCCTCCTCCGAATACTCCATAGAAGGTTTTTTTGAACACAAGAATAGTGTCCGGCTCTGCAAAACAAGTTCCACACACCACCGTAGAGAGAATAATATTTCTACCGACACACTAGATGACACAACATCATACCACGGCCCGGCCTTTATTCGAACCGTTTTTCTCAACCAGTCCTGGCGCATATTACGAGGCGGTTTCTTTGGCACGTCTTGTCAAAGCAGAGATCGTGGCCCCTTATCACGGAATTCTCATCAATACGGGCGTGGGTAACCCAATCGTGCCCGTTGGTATGACTCCTCGATTATAGGGAAGTCCCAAACGGTCACGAGGAGGACACTTGGTATTCATCATCTTTATAAAGAGACCAAGGCCTATCCCTTTTACTCCTCAAATCCTTCTCCCGCCCCGAGCTCCAACACTCGAAGCTCAGATCAGGCGCTTCAGACCTGCAAACATGTTCGGATCCGACCTTCAAGGTCAGTGGATGCCTTCCTCCGTCACGGAGGAAGACGTCAAAAAGTTAAGAGAAGCCAGATTTCTGACAGGTGAGATTCCGCATCGGCTGCCTGCTCGAGGGCAGGTCATCCCTACCCCCAAATCCGGCGAGAGCGTCGTATTTGTATCTCACTTCCTTCGAGGGCTGGGCCTGGCTCTGGATCCCTTCGTGAGGGGGGTCATGTTCTATTACGGGCTGGACTTCCATGATTTGGCTCCGGATTCCATCCTCCATATCTCGTTGTTCATCGTCGTGTGTGAAGCTTTCCTCCGCATTACGCCTCACTTTGGCCTGTGGCTCAAGACCTTCGAGGTGGAGCCGAAGATGATCGAGGGGCGGCACGCAGAG
This sequence comes from Aegilops longissima, assembly GCA_021605205.1. Classification (NCBI taxonomy): domain Eukaryota; kingdom Viridiplantae; phylum Streptophyta; class Magnoliopsida; order Poales; family Poaceae; genus Aegilops; species Aegilops longissima. Next base: position 526,496,757 of record CM038682.1, on the reverse strand, counting down.
TGCGGAGCCGCGATGATAAGTAAAAGCACCAACGCCCCATGGCCAGAGGGTTCTTTCCAGGAGGTGTCCAACTTATGGCAGCGAGAATGGTTTTATATCACAGCTCCCAGGGGTACCAAGTGGGCAGCGTCATGGGTCAACAAGGGGCTGGACTGGGGGCCAGTAAAGGACGTGCCCATACTGCAGAACCGCATAAGAGATCTCCTTAAAAGACGTATTGATCTGGGCACAGTAACTCAAGTAATGTTACTTCGCCGAACCCTGCCCTGCAAATGCCGTCCCCTCCATCTGTGGGAATTCAATCCGGAAGGACCACGAGCTATTCAGCACTTCCTCGGCATGACGCCCGAGGAGATGTACAAATTGTACTTCGGACCACAAGCAATGTGTCCGGATTCCATCGAGGACGCGGGCCTGAGCTGCAATCGCCACGATACCCAAGTAAGTCGCCCTGTGGCCGAACACGTTGTATTTTCATTCATCACAACATTACCCTGAAAAGTCGCTCTTTGACCAGGACTGGATAGCAAAGGCGAAGATGATCAGGTGTCCGGCCCCCCTCCCCGAGGTCTCACAGGACCCGGTATTAGCCCGGATGCTGGAGCTTGCGCCCTTCCAAGCACCCTCAGGGGAAGATAAAGGTGGGAAGAAAGAGGTCGACGCCTCTGCTAAGGCGGACGACCGGGGAGAAGAAGCCAAAGTTCCCTCTCCCCAAAGAAGGAAAAGGAATGCCTCTGAAGACCCGAAGACAGTAGCCTCTAAACGGGGGAAGAAATCTTCGCCAGAGGGTCCTGGCCAAGGGGATACCTCAGCCGTACAGTGTCCGCAAGGGAATCAGCCCTCCAACGAGCTGTAAGTAAAAAAGGTTTTAATAGTAAGAGACATCCTACCTTACCTCTGAGGAAAATAACCAAAACATCTGTCTTGTAGTCCGGATCGTAGCCCTTCTCGGCAGAGTTCGTCTTCGGGGGATCTTCCTCCGGAGATGATGGAAAGCGAAACGCCTCCCCACGCCATCCCACCTTACGAGGCGGGCGACACCGAGGTATCGTCTCGGAGGGCTTCTCCTGATCCGGCAAGGCCAAAGGACAATCCCTTGGCCGCCCGAAGTCCTCAGTATCCGGCTCTTGAAGAGAGCAACCGGAAGGGTCCGACTCCGCCTGCTATGCGGTCGGACGTACTAAAAGATCTGCTAGATCAAGCGACTATCTCAGAAGCACACCGTGCGCTAATGGGCGCAGTGGTTGAGAGGATTTTGTCCGCCGAAAGCGGGTTGCATGAAGCCTTTATGAGTCTGCTGAAAGGTTTTGAGGTACGTGAGGTGGTGCTAAATTTAGACAGTACCGCACATGTTTTAAATATGCCCTGTGCAGATAGTAGCCCCTGAGACTCTGGGTGCCGTCGGAAGCGGCGGTGAACGGAGGATCGTAGTCCCAGGTAATAATCCAGCCGTCTTCATACGCAGATGGCGGGCAGTCCGGTGGCTAGCCGGACTAGTGAAGTTGCCGAGCTAACGGGGCGACTTGACGCGGCAGATGTCGATATTGTGCTTGTCAACAAGAGGCTCGACGAGGCGCAGGGTATGTAATCTCTCCGGTGATCAACATATGGTAAGAGAAGCGTAATGCTAGTATCTTAAACGTGTTGTGAACTGCAGATGGAGCTGCGGCAGTGGAGACCCTTCAGGCAGAACTTGCCCGAGCCAAAAGACAAGCCAGGGATAATGATGCGGCCGCGCTGAAGGCGGCCTAAGAGCTGAGGGCAAAACAAGTTGGCCATTGCCAAAGTAAGGAGAAGATGGCCAAGATGGCCGTTGAGTTATGTGATGCCGCCGACCGATGCCGGCTTCTTGAGAAGGAAAGCCGAGCAAAAGCTACAGAGCTGGAGAAGGCTATGGTAGCAGCCAAGGAATCCCGCTCTACAATCAGAGCGATGAAGGAGGAGCTACGTCAAGCCGGGGATATTGCGGCTGGGAAGCCCTTTATGCTGCGGATGAAGTTCGTAGATCCTAAGTATGCTCCTCTGGACCGGCTGTGGAGTTCTGCAGACGCCTATCTGGACTTGGCAGCAAGCGCTGCTGATGCGGCCGAGTACTTCAAAGATCAAAGGGATCGCGAAGTGGAGAAGCTGTTCTGGTCGCAATTTGAAGGTCCAGCGCGTCCGCTTCCTTTGAATGAGCGGATGGCCGAATGGGCCGAGCTCCATAGGTTGTCCGGACTCGCCATGAGGTCTGTTGTGGATCACCTGTGGCCGGTAGGGCCAAGGCCGAACAGTTACTTCAGCTTGGTGCAACAGTTCCTTGGTGCTGTGCCGCACATCGACGCTATGAAGAGGTCAGCGTGCATCGAGGGTGCGCGGATGGCGCTTGCCCGTGTCAAAATGCACTGGGAGGAGATGGAAGCCACCGCAATTGCAGCCCTGAGTTCGGCGGTTAGCCGGGTAGCTGCCGAGCACTACTTTGATGAGGTCCTTGAAGGCGCTCGTTTAATAGAAGCACATTGCTCTAAGAATATTATGTTCTAATGACATGTATTCCCATTGAAAATGATGTTTTACTAAATTATATAAAGGCTATTTTATACTTTTGCCTGAAAGTGTTACGATGCCTCCTGTGCGGCCGTTTATGTATATATGTATATAACCTGAAAGTTTGCAGTCGTCGGCTTCAGCCCCCACGCACATAATGCGGGGGTGTTCGCAGAAGACGCTTGTTCACACTTGATCCAACGTCTTGGTCCATTAAGGAGGTGATAGTGCAGCGAACCAGGCAATCGGACTATATGCTTTAACTCTTTCACTTAGCCATAGGAGTTTGACAGTGGGGCTACTACATAGCCCCTGGTGGCTCCGCGCTCATCCGAATATGAGGCGCGGTCAAGCCTGGCCAGGAAACGGCCCTTCGTTAATGCGGAGGAATCCCGAAGATTCTGATAGGTCACCGAGTGGCTGACCAGTCTCTCGCTTTATCATGACAGTCAGTTTTCGGCTTTCTCTACTGAGGTGCTCGTCCGGGCTAGCCAGGGCACAATCGTAGTAGTTCTCCTGGTGCCACCTTAGCCTATAGAGCGGAACGTAAGGTAGCAAAACACAGGAGCTGGGCAAACCCAACATTTGACCAAAGACATGATTCGGAGATGATGCATATAAGGCCTAACTCGCGACGCCGAACACTCCCTAAGGTGTTCGGTCTTTGAGATATATACTGGGCGTAGATGATGCCCTTGAATAATGAACCCCTAGTGTCCAGGTACGAGCAATATTCTGACGTGGCCACATGCCAAGACGCCAGCATCCTTCTCGGTTGTATTGAGAATCCGGAGGATGTGAACAACAAAAGACAGTAAAAAAGGTTTACGCAGGGTCCTAATATAAAAAGAAACCTCTGAACGGGTCCCTGCTGCACGTCTGCGCCTGTGTCTCCGTTGTGCCGTATCATGGACGGGTGTAGCACAATTGTCGTCTGTAAAAAGAGAGGTGCTTAGTAAAAAGCAGATGTGCAAAATTTTGGTTATTATAAATAAACCATGAAAAGAGTCAAAATGGGTAAAGTTGAGCCGAATTATCGTGGAGAAGCCCCTGGTACCGTCTATACGGATGTAACCATCGAACCAATCACAATGCAATGATCAACCGGACTCGTCTAACCGCGTCCGTGGTCCTGACGACCGGTCATTATCTCTGGTGGTGAAGCCGTCTATTGTTCGACTGTCAAAGCAGCCGTGCGTTCTTCTGCTCGTAAGGAGCGCTCAACATTTCCATGTACTGTGATGGTGCCACGCGGACCGGGCATTTTAAGTTGGAGTAAAGCGTAATGCGGTATTGCATTAAAATGGGCGAAATCCTCTCGTCCGAGTAGTGCTTGATAGCAACTTCGGAATGGAGTAATGTCAAAGGTTAATCTTTCGCTCTGGAAGTTGTCGGGCGAGCCGAACACAACCTCTAATACTAGGGAGCCCGTGCAGCGGGCCTCTGTCCCTGGTATTACTCCCTTGAAGGTAGTATTACTGTGGCTGATTTTTGTTGGGTTTATCCCCATTTTGCGGAAGGTGTCCTGATATATCAGATTTAGACTACTGCCGCCGTCCATAAGGACTCGTGTGAGATGGTATCCGTTTACTATTGGGTCCAGCACCAAGGCGGCTGATCCTTCTTGCCGGATACCTATTACGTGATTCCTACGATCAAAGGTGACCGGGCAGGCCGACCAGGTGTAGAATTCATTGGTGACGGGCTCTATGGCTTGTGTATTTCGGAGTGCGTATTTGCCTCTCCTCTTTGTCACGTGGATAACATTTACTATTTTGACTTCTGGTGGGAACTTTTTCTGTCCCCTAGCATCTTGCTGGCGAGGCGTATCCTCGTCCTCGCTCGGAGTGTCCTCCCCCTTGTATTCGGCGTTTAGCTTGCCAGCCTGCTTGAAGACCCAACATTCTCTGTGGGTATGATTTGCAGGTTTGTCGGGGGTTCCGTGGATCTGACATAGTTTGTCTAGGATTTTATTTAGGCCGGTCGGTTCATCTCTGTTGCCTTTAGAGGCCTGTTTCCGCTGATCCGGTCGAGAGCCTCTGAATCCGGCGTTTACCGCTGTGTTATTTGGGCTGCCTTCTTTATTCTGGTGCTTGTTTTTGCTGCGTCGCGGTTTTCCATTGCCGTCCCTGACCTCGGATGTACTTGGGTCGCTGGTGCTACTGCGGGCTTACCTGCTGTCCTCGCCCGCGCAAAAGCGGGTCATGAGGCTTGTTAGGGCTGCCATTGTTCTCGGCTTTTCTTGGCCAAGGTGTCTGGCAAGCCATTCGTCACGGACGCTGTGCTTGAAAGCTGCTAGGGCTTCGGCGTCCGGACAATCAACAATTTGGTTCTTCTTAGTGAGGATTCTGTTCCAAAGCTTTCGGGCTGACTCTCCGGGCTGTTGAATTATATGACTTAAATCATCAGCGTCCGGAGGTCGGACATAAGTCCCTTGAAAGTTAGTCCGAAAAGCATCCTCGAGCTCCTCCCAACTTCCAATGGAATTTTCTGGGAGGCTTTTCAGCCAGTGCCGAGCTGGTCCTTTGAGCTTGAGGGGCAAGTATTTGATGGCGTGGAGATCGTCTCCGCGAGCCATGTGGATGTGGAGGATGAAGTCCTCGATCCAGACCCCAGGGTCCGTCGTTTCGTCGTATGCCTCTATGTTGACTGGTTTGAACCCTTCTGTAAATTCATGGTCTAATACCTCATCGGTGAAACATAGGGGTGTGTAGCGCCTCTGTACTTGGATGTGCCATGGCGTTTGGACGGTTGTGGCCTTTGATGTAGTATGAATTCTAGAGCGCGTTTCCTTGATCCGTAGATGGACCTGGTTTCACCGTCCCGTTGACGTGGGTCCTCGCCTCTGTCATGTGCTGACTTGTGTGTGGCTTTGTTGGCCGCCCTATCGCGGCCGTGAGGTTGTCGATCCGACCGGTCAGCGGTTTTGTTTTTGGGCGGTGGGGGCTCAGAGGCCTCGTCGTCGAATTCCGGCAGCAGCTTTCGCTTTGGGTAGCTCTTCGTGTGGCGACTGCCGCCGTACCTTTCTGCAGTGTCGAGTACTTTATTCCATGTACTATTGAGTGTGTTTTGTGCAGCCTTGAGCCTTTGTTTCTGGTTCTTCAGACTTTTTGCAGTGGCAATAAGCCTTTCTTGCTCCAGCTGCTTTTCTATGATGATGTGCTCGTCGTCGTCCGGTCGACCGGTTGGTTGTCTTGATGATCGGCGTCGCCGTGTTCGGACGGTGGATTCGCACTTTGTTCGCCCGCTGGCTCACCCTGCTCTATAGCTGGGTCAATTTGGCTTTTTGTGCTATTATCGCTGTTTTTTCCAAGGCGGGATTTAGAGTGGCGCCTGCGGCGCCGCTTTGGTTGCTTGTCGTGGGAGCTATCTTTAGCTGCATCCTCGTCCTTGTTTTCTTTGGGCGTGTCCACCATATATATATATCATAAGATGAGGTGGCAGTCCAATGCCCCGTGGGCAGTGGTTCTTGTTCGTCTCCCTCATCGTTGTCCATGCCATCGATGTCTTCGGAGTCGAAGTCGAGCATGTCGGTTAATTCGTGACAGTGGCTACTAAGTGGGTGGTGGGTGGGGATTGAATTTCTTCGTCGTCCGCATCCCACTCTAGCCGGACATAGTTCGGCCAAGGTTCCCCGGACAGGGAGAGGGATTTTAATGAGTTCAGTATGTCGCCAAAGGGCGAGTGCTGAAAGACATCTGCAGAGGTGAACTCCATGATCGGCGCCCAATCGGATTCGATAGGTATGGGCGCGGGTGGTACGGAGTCCGTGGCCGAGGACGAGTCCAGCAGTTCGGCGTCACGGCTCTCGTGAAAGGTAAGGTCAGTATTCGGCTCTATCGCCACTGAGGGTGCGGCCTCCGTGGCGGAGTCTATCCTCCCGTCCTCGAACGGCGATATCTGTTCCGGGTTGAAGGCCGGAGTAATTGCTGGTGTGATCTCCCGAACACCGTCCGACGGCAAAGCTATATCCTGCTCGTCGTGATCGTGCGGCACACCTGGCATGGGCCTGAATCCGTCGAAGATCAAGTCTCCGCAGATATCGGCGGTATAATCCAAGTTTCCAAACCTGACACGATGGCGGGCGTAGCTCTCGATCTGCTCGGATGGCCAAGAAAGTTGGCCAGCGATCGAAGCCGCCGAACACGAAGATCTGTCCAGGGAGGAAGACCTCACCCTGGACCGCATCGTTGTCGATGATCGAAGGGGCCATCGAACCTTGCAGCAACGACACAGAGGAACTCTCAATGAAAGCACCAATGTCGGTGTCAAAACTGGCGGATCTCGGGTAGGGGGTCCCGAACTGTGCGTCTAAGGTGGATGGTAACAGGAGGCGAGGGACACAATGTTTACCCAGGTTCGGGCCCTCTTGATGGAGGTAATACACTACTTCCTGCTTGATTGATCTTGATGATATGAGTAGTACAAGAGTTGATCTACCACGAGATCGTAGAGGCTAAACCCTAGAAGCTAGCCTATGGTATGATTGTTGTTGTCCTACGGATTAAACCCTCTGGTTTATATAGATACCGGAGGGGGCTAGGGTTACATAGATGTCGGTTACAACAGAAGGAGATCTACATATCCGTATCGCCAATGCTTGCCTTCCACGCCAAGAGTGTCCCATCCGGACACAAGATGAAGTCTTCAATCTTGTATCTTCATAGTCCAACAGTCCGGCCAAAGGATATAGTCCGGCTGTCCGGATACCCCCTAATACAGGACTCCCTCAACTAGTCTACCTTCTAATACAAACCGGATACAAGTACGAGTCTTAACTCCTTGCAAGGTAAATTTTCTTCACGCCTTTCCTCTTAAACCGGCCCACCATTAACATAAACTGGCCTTCTGGGCCTTGGGCCTTGTCATCCGTTTGTCCCGCCCGCCGGGTTACCAGTGAGTCATAATGTTCAGGCAGGTTACTTGTAAACCGTCTGGTCAGGGCTGGCCGCGAGTGAATCGCCAAGTGTCAACCGGGTCTCAAGTAAACCGCCAAGTCCGGCCGGGTTACGTCGTTGGGTATAACCTCGACATTAGCCCCCAGTTTAATTTGGATTTATCCATGTTAAACTGATCTGCAACATAAACACAAGAAAAAATTTGGTGGGTTGTGCTCCGGGTTAAATATACTTATAAACCAGCACTTGATCATCCTTAAGTCCTTGTCATTTCTTCCTTCTAAAAAATCCGAGTCAATAGACCAGCTTCATAATCAATCTGACTTTCAGCCGGCTTGAAGATGTAAAACTTGCCAATTTATCATTACCAAAATTGCCGGGTTATAAAACAGACGATGCCGGGTCATAATTGTTGTTGACACCGGGTCATGTAATTGATCTTCCTGATTTACTCAAAACTGATAATTTGAAGACGTTTCTCCTTTATATGCATAATACCTGTAGCCCCCAAGTCTTGAGTAGAGCAAATTGATGACTTAAGACTTGCTTCAACATAAACATTACTACTTTGAAGAAATACATGTTGTTCATCTCAATCACTAGTCAGAACTGAGTATTCCACATATGTAGCCCCCAAGTGCCGGGTTGTCATGCTTGCAGCAACCTGGGACATGTAATTGCCTTATGCTTATAACAACTTCACCCAGTGTAGCCCCCAAGGGCCGGGTCATTATGCAATAATGAGCAGGGACTTTGTAAATATAATCATGTAGATTTGAGCAGTGATGTGTAGCCCCCAAGGGCCGGCTCATTACAATGTGATGAGTCGGGTCTTCAATAAGGTAAGTAAAAATGTCTTTGCATTAGCCCCCAAGTGCCATGGTGCATGCTGGCAGTGACATGGGACTTTGCGTATTTGATGTAATATCAATCTGAATAATGTAGCCCCCAAGTGCCGGGTTGTAAGCCTGCAGCAACTCGGGACTATTCCTTCCATTGTAGAATAAATTATATCCATTGATAAAATAATAGCCATTGCGCTGAAGCGACTTTGAAAACCTCAATCATAATATTGGTTATTGATAACCATAATAAAAATCCAGCCATGTTGGCTATTAAAGATTTGAATAATATACCTAATGATTTATAAGCGCATGATTCCAATGGCGCAATCCAAATATATACTGATGACTTATGGTCCAAAGCCACGCCGGGTTAATAAATACCAGATAATTTATCATCATACTGGCGACTTATAGTCCAAAGCTAGGACGGGTTAATAAACACCGGATAATTTATCATCATACTGGCGACTTATAGTCGAAAGCCAGACCAGGTCAATAAACACCGGATTGTAGCGGATCGTGTACTGACGACTTATAGTCGAAAGCCAAGCCGGGTCAATAGACACCGGTTATCTTTTAAATTTGTACTGGCAACTTATAGCAAAAGCCAGACCAGTTCAATAAACACCAGATTAGTATAAATCTCATTAATACAAACCTTAGAAAGAAAGATTTCAAAAGAAAACATGCAAGAAGCGAGGCTTTTCATGGGCTACCAGGCCCAAAACGAGGCTTTTCATGGGCTGCCAGGCCACCGAGTTAAACCATTTTGTACAAACCTTATAAGATGGACCTCACATTAACCAATCGTCATTTTAACTAAGACAACTTCAGGGTCTGTATAAGATTGACTTGTCAAACGTTCAACGGGTCTTACCAGGATTACCTGGACGGAGTGACTTACTTAAGAAGGCAGGATAACCCGGGGTTTTAGGTGAATACACCTGGCTTCCCAAGCCAAATAGACTCTTTGTCCTTTTAGAACAAAAGAGCCCCCAAGCAATATTTTGAGCTGTGCTCAGGGGGAACCTATGTTTGAGTTGTGATTTTGCAACAGACTCTCTTTGGTCCCTTTAACTTTTCTGAGAAATCGAACTTTGCGAGAGATATTTCTTCTTGAACCGGATGTTAAACCGGATTTTGAGAACTTCAAAGCTTTGTGGGAGACATCTTTCCCTTGAACCGGATCTTAAACCGGAATCTTCATTTTCAGCCGGAATTTTTCTGACGGCCTTTAAACTCGAACTTGCGAGAGATTAATTCTTTTTGAACCAGAAATTCTTAAAGTGGATTTGAGAGCTTCAGAGCTTTATAGGAGACAGATTTCCCTTGAACCGGATTGTAAACCGGATATTTGAGAGCTTTAGTAAGACTGACGTCCCTTGAGCCGGATTTTGAACCGGAATCCTTTTTGATGACCCGAAACTTCTTCATTGAGCCGAGATTTTGTAATTGTCATATACTTTTTAAGCCAGAAATTTTTTGACGGCCTTTAAATTTTCATCAATATAGTAGTAGCCTCCGGGACCGGGTTATCTTTCCCTCCATCATCCTGGGGTTCTTAAATTTGCTGAAACTGGCAAGATTTGCTAAGTCATGTCATCGTAGCCCCCGAGTCTTAAGACGACTTGAGGAGTTGTCTTGAGATTCTCCGTATTTGAGCATAGCAGAAGGTGTATATCACTGGGGTTGATAGCGCGATGTGAATCCACAGAAGGTTGAGGTGACTGCGGCGGGTTATAAATGATCCGTATGAGCCGTGTCAGCAACTCGGCCAATGGTTCCTTCCAACTAGCTATTTGAAATTAACCAAACTGTAGTGGCGGCTACTTGCGTGCCTGCCCATTGACCCATCCAGTGCAGACGGTGGTTGATGATAATTTTCCTCCAATTTGAAACAAAATCGGGCTACCCAAGCTGTGACTTGCTTTATACTCAATAAACATCTCATGCAGACAGGTGCGGCCCGGTGTGTTGATATAGACCAGGCCACGAGAGACGGATGACAAAGACGACCGTAGCATCAGAGGCGGCTCGGACAGATGAATCGGCCGCGGCATTGTAAGCCGGTGCGGACGGGCGAGTCGATCGTAGGCGCGGTAAGCTGCGTGGACGGGTGAGTCGACCACGTCGTGTTGATGTAGTAAACAATTGTCCCGCCTCAAAAACATCACAAGCCGGAGTAATTGTTCCTTGACAAAAACAATATGTGCTAACAGAATAGTCCTTAGATGGATATCACCTGATATGTTAAGTCGGAAATTATTCGCCACGGAGTTGATGATCACTATGGTGAAGCTAAAGCGAATCACGAGCGAGTCAGCCGCGGGAGCAGACAGATGAATCAGTCGCGGTGCTGCAAGCCAGTACAGACGGAAGAGTCGGCCGCGGCGTTTGTAAGCCGACGCGGACGAGAGAGCCGGCTGGCACGCTGATGTAGACCGGACCGCAGGGGTGACGGCTGTATATAACAACACTATAGGGCAGAGTGGTTGTTTTCAAAAAATTAATAAGTACTGATAAAATTAAACTAGATGGATATCACCTGATGTATTCTGCAGGCTGAAGAGGCCTGCGGCGATCCGAAGCCTGCTCCTGCGGCTCGGAGACAGTGCGAGTCTGTGCCCCACAACCAACTCTCCTTCCGGGTCGTGGCTGGTTTAACCATTCCTTTTTTTCATAAGTTTGACAGTACAATGGCATACATATCCGGACCCTGCATCTCGTGTCTCCTCATACAGCTTGCTTTCTTGTATGTACGCTGTAACGCCCTCGATGCGGCTATATCTCCCACGTGTCGAAGCACGACTTAGAGGCATAACCGCATTGAAAGCAATGTCGCAAGTGAGGTAATCTTCACACAACCCATGTAATACATAAGGGAAAGAGATACATAGTTGGCTTACAAACGCCACTTCACACAATACATGAGTAAAGCATTACATCATACAGATACAATCAAGGTCCGACTACGGAACCAAAATAAAAGAAGACTACCCCAAATGCTACACAGATCCCGATCGTCCCAACTGGCTCCACTCTTGATCAACTGAAGCGAAACAACACAAAGAACAAGATCTTCATCGAGCTCCTCCTTGAGCTCGGGTTAGGCCACCTGCGGTTTCATCGGCACTGCAAACTGGTTTTGGAAGTATCCGTGAGTCACGGGGGCTCAGCAATCTCACACCCGCGAGATCAAGACTATTTAAGCTTATAGGAAGGACAAGGTAGTGAGGTGGAGCTGCAGCAAGAGACTAGCATATATGGTGGCTACCATACGCAAATGAGAGCGAGAAGAGAAGGCAAAAGCACGGTCGAACAACTATGATCAAGAAGTGATCCTAGAACAACCCACGTCAAACATAACTCCAACACCGTGTTCACTTCCGGACTCCACGAGAAGAGACCATCACGGTTACACACTTGATTGATGTGTTTTAAATAAGATCAACCGGGTTTTCTACAACCGACATTAACAAATTCCCATCTGCCACATAACCGCTGGCACGGCTTTGAAAGATAATACCTGCATGGGTGTCCCAACTTAGCCCATGATAAGCTCTCGCGATCAACGAAGGATATTCCTTCTCCCGGGAAGACCCGATCAGTCTCGGAATCCGGCTACAAGACATTTCGACAGCAATAAAACAAGACCAGCAAAGCCGCCCGGATGTGCCGACAAATCTCGATAGGAGCTGCACATATCTCGGTCTCGTGGCACACTCGGATGAGCAGTCCGTACAACTAAAACCAGACCTCAAGTTGCCTTGAGGGGCGCCTGACAGGGCTCTAGTTCGGGCCACACTCGAAGGAGCACTGGTCCGGGGGGCTAAAATAAAGATGACCCTCGGGCTCCGAAACCCAAGGGAAAAAGGGCATAGGTGAGGCAAATGGTAAAACCAATGTTGGGCCTTTTTGAAAAGTCCTATTCAAAGCGAACTGTCAAGGGGTCCCATAAATCACCCGACCGCGTTAGGGACGCAAAATCCGGGAACATAATACCGATATGACGGAAACTAGGGCGGCAAGAGTGGAACAAAGCACCGAGGCATAAGGCCGAGCCTTCCACCCTTTACCAAGTATATAGATGCATTAATAATATAAGATATATTGTGATATCCCAACAAGTAAACATGTTCCAACAAGGAACAACATCTCCATGTTCAACAAGGAACAAACTTCATCTTCACCTGCAACTAACAACGCTATAAGAGGGCTGAGCAAAGCGGTAACATAGCCAAACAACGGTTTGCTAGGAAAGGATGGTTAGAGGTTTGACATGGCAATGTGGGTGGCATGATATAGCAAGTGGTAGGCATCGTAGCATAGGCATAGCAAAAGAGCGAGCATCTAGCAAGCAAAGATAGAAGTGATTTCGAGGGTATGGTCATCTTGCCTGAAATCCCGCAAGGAAGAAGAACGAGTCCATGAAGAAGACAAACGGACGTAGTCGAACGAATCCTCACAACTCCGGAATGGAACCGAAGCTAACGAGAGAAGCAAACCGGAAAGAAGCAAACCACATAGTAAAACAACCATCACATAAACATGGCATGATGTGCAAACAAGTATGATGCATGTCCGGTTTAATGAGGCATGGCATGGCAATATGCACAAACAAAACTACAAGTTAAATGGAGCTCAATATGCAACGGGTTGCATATTGACAAAACACCACATCAATTATTTAGTTCTCTCTCGGTTAGGTACTCAACAATATTAAATGTTGTTAAACATGGCAATAGGTGAAGCATAAGTAAACTAACTATTTAGGCAAGTTTAAATGAGGCCGGAACAACAAACAACAATTCCGGTAAAACCCCATATGCATATTTTAGATTCGGTACTGTTCTGACCTAAAGCATATTTTAGAGTTGTTAAACATGCAAAGTAATGCTACCATGTTAAACTAGGCATTTTTCCACCCCATTTACATATATAATTTATTTAAATCCGAGCTACGGTTATTTAGTTATGAAATAAATCATTTTAGCATGGCATTTAAGCAAATTAATGCAAACAACAAATATAAACATTTAAATGTTGTTATCATGATGCGGATGACATGTGCAAGTTTTATGCAATTTTTATTAAAAGTTGACATGAGCATGTTATGAAGCATTTGGTCACCATGGCGGAACGAAAAGGGTGCCACGGCGGCGAAACAAAAATGGTGCCACGGCAACATATCCGAAAATGATGCCACGGCAACATATCGGTTCCGGTAGCTCACGGAGATACCGGTGCAAGAGGAGGCGTGCGGATGCGTGTCATGCAAGGATGGTGGGGTGATCCCGGATACCGGGTTCCCACGGGGCGGCGGCATGGCAAACGAGGAACATGCACGAAACAAACGGGCACGGTACAAACATATCGCACATCTCATTCAACGCATGCATTCGGTCCACGGCGGTCGTTCTCGGTGGTTATACCTTCGAAGCGTGCGTTCGGGGCGGAATGCGTTTCGTAGAGGGAAGTAGACGTTCTCGCGATGATCGTCGAGGGAAGTAGTCGTACACGGCATAGTGGAAGTCATTGTTCACATGGCGACGGTAGTTGTACACGTTCGTTTTCGGGGAGGAACTTGATGAATCCAACGTCTTCGGGACGACGGTAGAGGTACTCGCGACGGTAGTGGTACACGTTCGTACACGTTTCGAAGAGGGACTTGGCGCATCCGATGTCTCCGGGGTTGTCGTGGTACTTGCGGTCTCGGTGACGGTAGTTTTCACGGGTCGTAGACGTTCATGTCACCGTAGTCGTCCACTTGACGGCGGTAGACGAACTTGCGGTCCTCGTCGTCATGTTACTTGGCATCCTCTCGGCCTTGACAGTGAAGAAACGGAACGCGATGGTCGTGGTACTTGGCGTCCAGAAGAAATGCTCCTGTTCAAGGGGGTCTCGGTCTTGGCGATCTCATGGATGGCAGAGGCATGGTGCAGGGTCGACGGGAGCAAGAGGTGCACGGAGGCCTTGATGTGCAGGGGGTCGCTGGCCTTGGCGCGATGCAGGGGCGACGGCCGCAGGACTTGACGCATCGGACGTGGCTCCGACGGAGCTGCTCGCTGGCGGCGGCCGGAAACAGAGGCGGGGCCTTGGAGCTGGCGCGCGAGGATGGACGACGCGAGGCAGCGGCCTCCTGGTGGTCGCCGACAGCAACGAGGCGCGGCAGCCAGCGTGGAAGTGGAGAGGCGGGGTCGAGGCAGAGGAGCCGATGGCGGACGCAGGAGGCCGGGCGCGGCGCCATGGGGAGGCGACGACGCGGAGGAGGGAAGGCGTCGCGGCGGAGAGGATGGGAGACGAGGCGGGGGCGCGGAGTTGGCCTCGATGGCGGCGGGTGGCGATGGGTCACCGAGCGAGAGGAGGAGGGCGTGGGATCCTCTCCTGGCGTCACGGTGTATGGGACGGGCGAGAGCGAGGATCGAGGAGAAAGGAGGAGAGCGGGTCGGCGGGCGGCGCTCCTCGGCGATCTTGGGGCTGCGGCGATGGGGATCGCTGAGCGAAGGTGGCGGCGCGAGGGGATGAGGAGGAGGATCGAGGGATCGGGCTAGAGGCCTAGGGTTAGAGGGCACCGGCTGGGCCTTGGGCCTAGGGAGACTGGGCCTAAGAGGCCGGCTAGGCACTCTTCTCCCTCTCTCTTATATTTTCTTTAGCAGAAAACAAATAAAGAGAAGAAAAAAGAAAGAGAGGGTTAGGGAAAGGATTTGCGGCGTGCGGACAATTTTCGAGCTCACAAAAATATGAGGAATTTAACAAAAATGGCCCGAGGATTTTTAGAGAATGTAAAATCCACACATGTTGAATTTAACTCGACATGTTTGAATTTCAAACCCATTCAATGAACTCCAAATGGGTTGAAATTATAGGAGATGGCCCTACAGTAGATGTGATTTATGGGCTGATTTGGAACATTTGTGGATAAAGTAAAATTGCAACTCAATTTTACTAAAAAGGCACCAAAGGAAGAAAAGAAATTGAGTTGGATAAAAAGGAAATTTGAAGAACCGCGTAAATGTGTTATGGGTGATTGCCAGTTAATGGAATATTTATTATAGCTCCCTAATAATATTGGGAGTATATGTTTTAAAGAGAAGTCACCCTTCCCTCGATTTAAATGGACCGAAGATCCATACGATTTTATTTAGTTGAGTTTTTTAAAAATTAAATGGCATGATGGCATGATGCAATGCAAAAATAAAAAGGGCAGGCACAAATGAAACACACGGCGAAACCCGGAATATATGGAAAGCAACTGAAGCACCGGTCTTGGGGCGTCACAACACTCCACCACTACGAGTGGATCTCGTCCCGAGATCTAGGATGGCACCGGAGAAAAACGGGAGAGGAAGAGGTAAAACTAAGTTGCTTCTTTGACAAACGAATGAAACCAATGAACCTCGAGAGGTTGAAAACTTGAAAGAATAACACAATAGAGTTGAACGAATTGAGAGCATTCCAGTAGAAAATAGAAACAAGGACCACCATGTGAACCTTGGGGGTTGCAGAGCTACGAATGACGAGTACAATGGACAAGAAGGAATTGGAACCACTCTGGTTGAAACGAGATAAGAATGAACAAGAATGATATAATTTTGGCAGCACTCCGACTGTAAATGGAAGGAATTGAACATGAACTTGAGAATATAGGATGATACTTGATGAAATAAACAACACACTGCCTCCGGAACTATTGAAAAAATGGCACAGGGGTAAGAAAGATTTCAGACAACACTCCGGTTGAGAAGGGGGGCAAAACTTGATAAGATGAGAGAGCTCGAAAAAAATATGACGAGAAACAACAGATTGGATCGGTATGAACAAGGAGACGAGAAACTTATTTCACCGAGAGGACAAATGAAGAACTTGGGTCCTTTATAAGCACCATAAATTGCAACAATCCTTAGGGAAAGCTTTAGGTGAAATATAGCCCAAGACAACTCCAATGAAGAGATTGATGGATTTAAATATCTCATGAACAAAGATAAAATGATGGATTTAAATATGTCACTCTTAAAAATTTGTGAATCATGAAACGCGAAGGAAAATTATCAACAATGACATAACACCATCTCAAAAGATAAGATAGAGAGAATTGCACTTCGGAATGCAAGATGAAGAATACTTGAACTCCTCGAAACAAAACATGTGTTAGAACACCATGTTTATTTTGAAGTATGGCTTGGCGGATCATAACTCCGAGAGAAACTTGAAGGACAATTCGAGAAATAAATGAATCCTTGACGAACCACCATGTAGATCCTCCATGAAGAACTCCGGTAAATAAAAGGAGATAGAAAGAAAGAGAAGTTGAAAACACAAGGTGAAGCCTTGCAATAATTTAGATGGAGCTTCGCGACAAGATAAAGCGGAAAACTTGGAACTCCGGAAAAGAAAAGATGAACAACTTAGAACCGATAAATGATATCATGAACAACTCCGGAAGAAAATAATTGAATCACCTCGAGGAAATAAGAATAAGAATTATTGTATGCTTATCCTTCATCAAATTGAATTGATGACAAGCAATGGATTTTGCATACTACTTATTCCCGTAGAAAGGATTAAGAGAGATATAGCGCAAACTTGAGAAGGTATTGATGGACCCACCGGTGGAATTTGGAAACAACAAATGAATTGATATGATAATGAAGGAAGTGAAATCTTGAATGAACCACCATAAAAATTGAAAATGAACGAAGAAAAAGAACGAATCGCCGTAAGGAATTAGAAATGAACGAAGATACTTGAGAGAATTTAGATACATGAGAACGGAGAGATCATGAACTGATTAGAGGATATTTCGACGATGCACCAGTGAGATTTGGAAAACAAGAGTTGAACGCTTGAATGAATAATTCTGAGATGATGGGCTCCAGAGAATCAAACTGAAAAGACTCCTGAAATGCTCCGGGTGGGTTAAAAGAATTCTCACAATCGAAAACAATTATGAGAGGATGGCGTCAAGCTAGAACCAAGAATCTTGAAGAGAATGGAGCAAGATTAAAGAGAAACTCTTCTTCGGTCTTCAAAATTCGAGAATGACGACGAGAAACACCACCATGAATTGTTGAGGCACTCCGGGATGAAAATTAGAAAGGTTGAACCAACGATGAAAAGAATTTGGAAGATCTTGGAGAAAGCCATATGACTGATGAAATCCATACTTACATCACACTTTGAAAAAAAAATTGAGAATCGCTCCGGATAACTTAGAAGAGTCAGGTAAGATCCTGGGAAAAGACCTGTGGGTTAGGGCCCACTCAAAAGAACCACCGTTGAACAATTGTTTGAAATAGATATTGCACCGGTAGAATTAAATGGCTTGAATGAGATAGCATCCTCAAAAGGACTTGAGTGAATTGAGAATGGAAACTTGAATCTTCAGAGATATCTTGAACACTCCGGAACAATTGAATAGCGAGAGGTGAATGATTAATTGGTGCACCGGAATGGGAAAGCATTTAAAACGGGGAAAAAGATATGATCGACACCGAAAACTTGAGTTAAATCCACCGGAAAAGAATACGAGGATGAAGAATGATGAACTTGGAGCTGTTGAGCATCTTCATGAGGGATCACTGGATCAGAACATTGATTGAAAAGAGTGAAGTGACTTCACATGAATAAATGGATACTTGATTAAAATAAATGAGTCCTTGAAGAAAAGGGTGGGAGGGCGGGAAAACAAAACAACTTGGGACGGATGAAACAAACACCGGTCAGAAAACTTGGAATTGATCTCGCAAATGTGAAATGATCAGATCCACTTGAAGAGAAGCACGCCGGTTGAGAAAAGAATTGACATGACAAGCTCAGTGATCAAGAAGGATTAGTATTCACATAGAAATATGAGAACACCATTTAGAATGAGGTATGGAATCAACACTTGGCATTGAAGCAACTCGAATACCACAACTTAAAACAAAACAAAGGAGTGGCTTGCAGAATAAGCCGGAAACAAACATATGATAGAGATTTACCCAAACCCATA
The DNA here is from genome assembly GCA_021605205.1 of Aegilops longissima. NCBI lineage: Eukaryota > Viridiplantae > Streptophyta > Magnoliopsida > Poales > Poaceae > Aegilops > Aegilops longissima. The sequence goes on along the minus strand of CM038682.1, from coordinate 526,478,497 downwards.
TCATGCATCTGTCGGAAAGATATCCTAGGAGCTACTTGAATTCCCACTTATAAACTCCCAAAACTTTCTGGTTATGCAATCAGGTGTTGGGGATACAGGGGACACAAAATATATCACCCAAACTAACAATACCTAGATCCAGCTGTATCCATCCTTCAACACATAACCAAGAAACCTTCGGAAATCGTGTACCTCGACCTTCGAAAAGCATCCGTTATACGAGTCATGGCAATACTCTCGAGCTCGCCCCAGTACTGGGTTATCGAGGTTATCTCACCAACAACTGCACAAAAGAGATTTTCGATGTCGGCAAAGCTCAGGTATTCCAGAACTGCAACGATAAAATTGTGACGACAACACCTCGGAGCTCAACTCCCGGGACACCGCCACAACCCTAAATGTCGGGAGGCACCAAGAACAATGTTCTCGTCACAAAACCATCGGAACGATTCCAAGATACCCGCTGATCCTAAAAAAATTTAGTGAAATTTGAGAAGAGGAGAGTCAAAACTCTCGTCGGGAGACCTCACAGAGCGACGAAGGGACTGGGGAGTAAAAGAATCCTACTCTCCGATATATATAATCCTAAGACTCAAAACATTTTCCATTCTAGACTCAACAACATGACAAACAATCAAGTAGGGGGCTCCTAAGTCGGGAAGGCTCGATTACCAACATAGCGCCTCGATGCGGCTATATCTCCCACGTGTCGAAGCACGACTTAGAGGCATAACCGCATTGAAAGCAATGTCGCAAGTGAGGTAATCTTCACACAACCCATGTAATACATAAGGGAAAGAGATACATAGTTGGCTTACAAACGCCACTTCACACAATACATGAGTAAAGCATTACATCATACAGATACAATCAAGGTCCGACTACGGAACCAAAATAAAAGAAGACTACCCCAAATGCTACACAGATCCCGATCGTCCCAACTGAGCTCCACTCTTGATCAACTCAAACGAAACAACACAAAGAACAAGATCTTCATCGAGCTCCTCCTTGAGCTCGGGTGCGTCACCTGCACGGTTTCATCGGCACCTGCAAACTGGTTTTGGAAGTATCTGTGAGTCACGGGGGCTCAGCAATCTCACACCCGCGAGATCAAGACTATTTAAGCTTATAGGAAGGACAGGGTAGTGAGGTGGAGCTGCAGCAAGCGACTAGCATATATGGTGGCTACCATACGCAAATGAGAGCGAGAAGAGAAGGCAAAAGCACGGTCGAACAACTATGATCAAGAAGTGATCCTAGAACAACCTACGTCAAACATAACTCCAACACCGTGTTCACTTCCCGGACTCCGCCGAGAAGAGACCATCACGGTTACACACGCGGTTGACGTGTTTTAAATAAGATCAACTTCGGGTTTTCTACAACCGGACATTAACAAATTCCCATCTGCCACATAACCGGGCACGACTTTGAAAGATAATACCTGCAGGGTGTCCCAACTTAGCCCATGATAAGCTCTCGCGATCAACGAAGGATATTCCTTCTCCCCGGGAAGACCCGATCAGTCTCGGAATCCCGGCTACAAGACATTTCGACAGCAATAAAACAAGACCAGCAAAGCCGCCCGGATGTGCCGACAAATCCTGATAGGAGCTGCACATATCTCGGTCTCAGGGCACACTCGGATGAGCAGTCCATACAACTAAAACCAGACCTCAAGTTGCCTTGAGGGGGCGCTGCACAGGGCTCTAGTTCGGGCCAGCACTCGAAGGAGCACTGGTCCGGGGGGGCTAAAATAAAGATGACCCTCGGGCTCCGGAAACCCAAGGGAAAAAGGGCATAGGTGAGGCAAATGGTAAAACCAATGTTGGGCCTTGCTGGAAAAGTCTTATTCAAAGCGAACTGTCAAGGGGGTCCCATAAATCACCCGACCGCGTTAGGGACGCAAAATCCGGGAACATAATACCGATATGACGGAAACTAGGGCGGCAAGAGTGGAACAAAACACCAGGCATAAGGCCGAGCCTTCCACCCTTTACCAAGTATATAGATGCATTAATAATATAAGATATATTGTGATATCCCAACAAGTAAACATGTTCCAACAAGGAACAACATCTCCATGTTCCAACAAGGAACAAACTTCATCTTCACCTGCAACTAACAACGCTATAAGAGGGGCTGAGCAGAAGCGGTAACATAGCCAAACAACGGTTTGCTAGGAAAGGATGGTTAGAGGTTTGACATGGCAATGTGGGTGGCATGATATAGCAAGTGGTAGGCATCGTAGCATAGGCATAGCAAAAGAGCGAGCATCTAGCAAGCAAAGATAGAAGTAATTTCGAGGGTATGGTCATCTTGCCTGAAATCCGCAAGGAAGAAGAACGAGTCCATGAAGAAGACAAGCGGACGTAGTCGAACGAATCCTCACAACTCCGGAACGGAACCGAAGCTAACGAGAGAAGCAAACCGGAAAGAAGCAAACCACATAGTAAAACAACCATCACATAAACATGGCATGATGCGCAAACAAGTATGATGCATGTCCGGTTTAATGAGGCATGGCATGGCAATATGCACAAACAAAACTACAAGTTAAATGGAGCTCAATATGCAGCGGGTTGCATATTGACAAAACACCACATCAATTATTTAGTTCTCTCTCGGTTAGGTACTCAACAATATTAAATGTTGTTAAACATGGCAATAGGTGAAGCATAAGTAAACTAACTATTTAGGCAAGTTTAAATGAGGCCGGAACAACAAACAACAATTCCGGTAAAACCCCATATGCATATTTTAGATTCGGTACTGTTCTGACCTAAAGCATATTTTAGAGTTGTTAAACATGCAAAGTAATGCTACCATGTTAAACTAGGCATTTTTCCACCCCATTTACATATATAATTTATTTAAATCCGAGCTACGGTTATTTAGTTATGAAATAAATCATTTTAGCATGGCATTTAAGCAAATTAATGCAAACAACAAATATAAACATTTAAATGTTGTTATCATGATGCGGATGACATGTGCAAGTTTTATGCAATTTTTATTAAAAGTTGACATGAGCATGTTATGAAGCATTTGGTCATCATGGCGGAACGAAAAGGGTGCCACGGCGGCGAAACAAAAATGGTGCCACGGCAACATATCCGAAAATGATGCCACGGCAACATATCGGTTCCGGTAGCTCACGGAGATACCGGTGCAAGAGGAGGCGTGCGGATGCGTGTCATGCAAGGATGGTGGGGTGATCCCGGATACCGGGTTCCCACGGGCGGCGGCATGGCAAGCGAGGAACGATGCACGAAACAAGCGGACACGGTACAAACATATCGCACATCTCATTCAACGCATGCATTCGGTCCACGGCGGTCGTTCTCGGCGGTTATACCTTCGAAGCGTGCGTTCGGGGCGGAATGCGTTTCGTAGAGGGAAGTAGACGTTCTCGCGATGATCGTCGAGGGAATTAGTCGTACACGGCATAGTGGAAGTCGTTGTTCACATGGCGGCGGTAGTTGTACACGTTCGTTTTCGGGGAGGAACTTGATGAATCCAACGTCTTCGGGACGACGGTAGAGGTACTCGCGACGGTAGTGGTACACGTTCGTACACGTTTCGAAGAGGGACTTGGCGCATCCGATGTCTCCGGGGTTGTCGTGGTACTTGCGGTCTCGGTGACGGTAGTTTTCACGGGTCGTAGACGTTCATGTCACCGTAGTCGTCCACTTGACGGCGGTAGACGAACTTGGCGGTCCTCGTCGTCATGTTACTTGGCATCCTCTCGGCCTTGACAGTGAAGAAACGGAATGCGATGGTCGTGGTACTTGGCGTCCAGAAGACATGCTCCTGTTCAAGGGGGTCTCGGTCTTGGCGATCTCATGGATGGCAGAGGCATGGTGCAGGGTCGACGGGAGCAAGAGGTGCACGGAGGCCTCGATGTGCAGGGGGTCGCTGGCCTTGGCGCGATGCAGGGGCGACGGCCGCAGGACTTGACGCATCGGACGTGGCTCCGACGGAGCTGCTCGCTGGCGGCGGCCGGAAACAGAGGCGGGGCCTTGGAGCTGGCGCGCGAGGACGGACGACGCGAGGCAGCGGCCTCCTGGTGGTCGCCGACAGCAACGAGGCGCGGCAGCCAGCGTGGAAGTCGAGAGGCGGGGTCGAGGCAGAGGAGCCGATGGCGGACGCAGGAGGCCGGGCGCGGCGCCATGGGGAGGCGACGACGCGGAGGAGGGAAGGCGCGCGGCGGAGAGGATGGGAGACGAGGCAGGGGCGCGGAGTTGGCCTCGATGGTGGGCGGGTGGCGATGGGTCACCGGAGCGAGAGGAGGAGGAGGCGTGGGATCCTCTCCTGGCGTCGCGGTGTATGGGACGGGCGAGAGCGCGAGGGGATCGAGGAGAAAGGAGGAGAGCGGGGTCGAGCGCGGGCGGCGCTCCCTGGCGATGCGGGGCTGCGTGCGATGGGGATCGCTGAACGAAGGTGGCGGCGCGAGGGGATGAGGAGGAGGGATCGAGGGGATCGGGCTAGAGGCCTAGGGTTAGAGGGGCACCGGCTGGGCCTTGGGCCTAGGGAGACTGGGCCTAAGAGGCCGGCTAGGCACTCTTCTCCCTCTCTCTTATATTTTCTTTAGCAGAAAACAAATAAAGAGAAGAAAAAGAAAGAGAGGGTTAGGGAAAGGATTTGCGCGTGCGGACAATTTTCCCGAGCTCACAAAAATATGAGGAATTTAACAAAAATGGCCCGAGGATTTTTAGAGAATGTAAAATCCACACATGTTGAATTTAACTCGACATGTTTGAATTTCGAAACCCATTCGAATGAACTCCAAATGGGTTGAAATTATAGGAGATGGCCCTACACAGTAGATGTGATTTATGGGCTGATTTGGAACATTTGTGGATAAAGTAAAATTGCAACTCAATTTTACTAAAAAGGCACCAAAGGAAGAAAAGAAATTGAGTTGGATAAAAAGGAAATTTGAAGAACCGCGTAAATGTGTTATGGGTGATTGCCAGTTAATGGAATATTTATTATAGCTCCCTAATAATATTGGGAGTATATGTTTTAAAGAGAAGTCACCCTTCCCTCGATTTAAATGGACCGAAGATCCATACGATTTTATTTAGTTGAGTTTTTTAAAAATTAAATGGCATGATGGCATGATGCAATGCAAAAATAAAAAGGGCAGGCACAAATGAAACACACGGCGAAACCCGGAATATATGGAAAGCAACTGAAGCACCGGTCTTGGGGCGTCACATACGCATAGCCAACAGAAATACCAATTCAAAAACTGAACTAGCACTCAAACCACGTGAGAAGCACAGATCCTCTTGTCCTTCTGTGTGATGACGTGGAGTAGTAGTACGACCCGGAAGTAGTACTAGTAAGACTACCCATAGTGGGAGTAACATAGGTAGTAACATCACACATATCTAGATAAATTAGATGATGTGGCAAGCAATAAATGAAGAAAGAGAGGCATGTAGTAACATAGCTAGTTAGTACTAATATGAGTAACATCACACATATCAATGCAAGATGAGTCTATAGCATAATAAATGAAGTGTTGCATGTTACCACACATGTGTTACTCCCCACTATAGAGGTAGTAACATAGAGTAGTAACATGGGGCATGTGTTGGAAATATGCCCTAGAGGCAATAATAAAAGTATTATTATTATATTTCCTTGTTCATGACAATTGTCTTTTATTCATGCTATAATTGTATTATCCGGAAATCGTAATACACGTGTGAATAAATAGACCACAATATGTCCCTAGTGAGCCTCTAGTTGACTAGCTCGTTGATCAATAGATAGTCATGGTTTTCGACTATGGACATTGGATGTCAATGATAACGGATCACATCATTAGGAGAATGATGTGATGGACGAGACAATCCTAGGCATAGCACAAGATCGTGTAGTTCGTTTTGCTAGAGCTTTTCCAATGTCAAGTATCTCTTCGTTAGACCATGAGATTGTGTAACTCCCGGATACCGTAAGAGTGCTTTGGGTGTACCAAACGTCACAACGAATGGGTGACTATAAAGGTGCACTACGGTATCTCCGAAAGTGTCATTGGGTTGACACGGATCGAGGCTGGGATTTGTCACTCCGTATTACGGAGAGGTATCCTTGGGCCCACTTGGTAGTGCATCATCATAATGAGCTCAAAGTGACCAAGTGTCGGTCACGGATCATGCATTACGGTGCGAGTAAAGTGACTTGCGGTAACGAGATTGAGCGAGGTATTGGGATACCGACGATCGAATCTCGGGCAAGTAACATACCGATTGACAAAGGGAATTGTATACGGATTGTTTGAATCCTCGACATCGTGGTTCATCCGATGAGATCATCGAGGAGCATGTGGGAGCCAACATGGGTATCCAGATCCCGCTGTTGGTTATTGCCCGAGAGCCGTCTCGGTCATGTCTCGTGTCTCCGAACCCGTAGGGTCTACACACTTGAGGATCGGTGGCGCTAGGGTTGTATGAATATGAGTATGCAGTAAACCGAATGTTGTTGAGTCCGGATGAGATCCGGATGTCACGAGGAGTTTGGAATGGTCAGAGGTAAAGAATTATATATAGGAAGTGGTTTTTCGCCATCGGGAAAGTTTGAGGTCACCGGTATTGTCTGGGACCACCGGAAGGGTCCGGGGTCCACCGGTGGGGCCACCCATCCGGAGGGCCCCATGGGCTGAAGTGGGGAGGAACCAGCCCATAGTGGGCTGGTGCTCCCCTGGCCCACCCTGCGCCTAGGGTTGAAACCCTAGGGTGGGGCGCCCACTGCCTTGGGGGGCACTCCACCCCTTGGCCGCCGCCCCCCTTGGAGATTGGATCTCCAAGGGCTGGCGCCCCCCCTTGGGGGCCTATATAAAGGGAGGGGGGAGGGGACAGCCGCACCCTGAAGCTCTGGCGCCTCCGTCCCCCTGCTACACCTCTTCCTCCTCCATCACGTGCTTGGCGAAGCCCTGCCGGAGTGCTGCTGCTCCACCACCACCACGCCGTTGTGCTGCTGCTGGAGCCATCTTCCTCAACCTCTCCTTCCCCCTTGCTAGATTAAGAAGGAGGAGACGTCATCCACTCCGTACGTGTGTTGAATGCGGAGGTGCCGTCTGTTCGGCGCTAGGATCTCCGGTGATAGGATCACGGCGAGAACGACTACTTCATCCCCGTTCTTTTGAACGCTTCCGCTCGCGATCTACAAGTGGTATGTAGATGCAATCTCTCTCCCATGACTCGTTGCTTAGATGAACTCATAGATGGATCTTGGTGAATCCGTAGGAAAAAATTTAATTTTCTGCAACGTTCCCCAACAGTGGCATCATGAGCTAGGTCTATGCGTAGTTCTCTATTGCACGAATAGATGGATCGCCACAATTTTGTTGTGGGACTGGGTCCGGAACCTGAGGATCATCCTCATAGCTGCCAGGAAACAATATGTCCCAGAAGGACCGCTAGGTGATGCACCCGTCCCAGAGAACCAAGACATTATGAATGCTTGGCAGTCTCGTGCTGATGATTACTCCCTCGTTCAGTGCGGCATGCTTTATAGCTTAGAACCGGGGCTCCAAAAGCGTTTTGAGCAACACGGAGCATATGAGATGTTCGAGGAGCTGAAACTGGTTTTCCAAGCTGATGCCCGGGTCGAGAGATATGAAGTCTCCGACAAGTTCTATAGTTGTAAGATGGAGGAAAACAGTTCTGTCAGTGAACACATACTCAAAATGTCTGGGTTGCACAACCGCTGTCCCACTGGACATAAACCTCCGGACGAAGCGGTCATTGACAGAATCCTTGATCGCTCCCACCAAGCTACAAGAGCTTTGTGATGAACTACAATATGCGGGGATGGTGAAGACCATTCCGAAGTATTCTCAATCTGAAGTCAGCAGAGGTTGAAATCAAGAAAGAACATCAACTGTTGATGGTCAATAAAACCACTAAGTTCAAAAGGGCAAGGGTAAGAAGAACTTCAAGAAGGACGGCAAGGATGTTGCGGCGCCCGTAAGCAAGTTGCGGGAAGAAGTCAAAGAATGGACCCAAACCTGAGACAGAGTGCTTTTATTGCAAAGGTAAGGGCCCTCGAAGCGGAACTGCCCCAAATACTTAGCGGACAAGAAGGCCGGCAACACTAAAGGTATATTTCATATACATGTAATTGATGTGTACCTTACCATTACTCGTAGTAACTCCCGGTATTTGATACCGTGCCGTTGCTCATATTTGTAACTCACAGCAGGAGCTGCGGAATAAACGGAGGCTGGCGAAGGGACGAGGTGACGATCTTGGCGTCGGGAATGGTTCCAAGGTCGATGTGATCGCCGTCGCACGCTGCCTCTACATTTACCTACGGGATTAGTTTTAAACCTCAATAATTGTTATTTGGTGCCAAGTTTGAGCATGAACATTGTATCGGGATCTCGTTTAATGCGAGATGGATACTCATTTAAATCCGAGAATAATGGTTTTCTATTTATATGAGAGATATGTTTTATGGTCATGCTCCGATGGTCAATGGTTTATTCTTAATGAATCTCGAGCGTAATATTACACATATTCATAGTGTGAATACCAAAAGATGTAAAGTTGATAACGATAGTCCCACATACTTGTGTAATCGCCGCCTTGGTCACATTGGTGTCAAGCGCATGAAGAAGCTCCATTCTGATGGACTTTTAGTGTCTCTCGATTATGAATCATTTGACACATGCGAACCATGCCTTATGGGCAAAATGACCAAGACTCCGTTCTCCGGAACAATGGAGCGAGCAACCAACTTATTGGAAATCATACATACCGATGTGTGTGGTCCAATGAGCGTTGAGGCTCGCGGAGGATATCGTTATGTTCTCACTCTCACTGATGACTTGAGTAGATATGGGTATGTCTACTTGATGAAACACAAGTCTGAGACCTTTGAAAAGTTCAAAGAATTTCAGAATGAGGTAGAGAATCAACGTGACCGAAAGATAAAATTCTTACGATCGGATCGTGGAGGAGAATATTTAAGTCATGAATTTGGTACACACTTAAGAAAATGTGGAATCGTTTCACAACTCACGCCGCCTGGAACACCTCAGCGTAACGGTGTGTCAGAACGTCGTAATCGCACTCTATTGGATATGGTGCGATCTATGATGTCTCTTACCGATTTACCGCTATCATTTTGGGGATACGCTCTAGAGACAGCTACATTCACTTTAAATAGGGCACCGTCTAAATCCATTGAGACGACACCGTATGAATTATGGTTTGGGAAGAAACCTAAGCTGTCGTTTCTAAAAGTTTGGGGATGCGATGCTTATGTCAAGAAACTTCAACCTGAAAAGCTCGAACCCAAGTCGAAAAATCGTCTTCATAGGATACCCTAAGGAAACCATTGGGTATACCTTCTACCTTAGATCCGAAGGCAAGATCTTCGTTGCCAAGAACGGATCCTTTTCGGAAAAGAGTTTCTATCGAAAGGAGTAAGTGGGAGGAAAGTAGAACTCGATGAAGTACTGCCTCTTAAACCGGAAAGTAGTGCAGCTCAGAAAATGTTCTGTGGTGCCTACACCTCTTGGAGAGGAAATTAATGATGATGATCAAGGTACTTGGATCAAGTTGCTACTGAACTTCAGAGGTCCACAAGGACACATTCCACACCAGTGGTATGGCAACCCTGTCACGGAAATCATGTTGTTAGACAACGGTGAACCTTGAACTATGAAGAAGCGATGGCGGGCCCGGATTCCAACAAATGGCTTGAAGCCATGCAATCCGAGATAGGATCCATGTATGAAAACAAAGTATGGACTTTGACAGACTTGCCCGATGATCGCAGCGATAGAAAACAAATGGATCTTTAAGAAGAAGACGGACGCGGATGGTAATGTCACCATCTATAAAGCTCGACTTGTCGCTAAGGGTTATCGGCAAGTTCAAGGGATTGACTACGATGAGACTTTCTCTCCGTAGCGAAGCTTAAGTCCGTCCGAATCATGTTAGCAATTGCCGCATACTATGATTATGAGATATGGCAGATGGGCGTCAAAACGGCATTCCTTAACGGTTATGTTAAGGAAGAGCTGTATATGATGCAGCCGGAAGGTTTTGTCGATCCTAAAATGCTAACAAAGTATGCAAGCTCCAACGATCCATTTATGGGCTGGTGCAAGCATCTCGAGTTGGAACATTCGCTTTGATGAGATGATCAAAGCGTTTGGGTTTATCTGAGACTTATGGAGAAGCCCGCGTTTACAAGAAAGTGAGTGGGAGCTCTGTAGCATTTCTCATATTATATGTAGATGACATACTTTTGATGGGAAATGATATAGAACTCTTGGACAACATTAAGGCCTACTTGAATAAAAGTTTTTCAATGAAGGACCTTGGAGAAGCTGCTTATATATTAGGCATCAAGATCTATAGAGATAGATTGAGGCGCCTCATAGGTCTTTCACAAAGCACATACCTTGATAAAATTTTGAAGAAGTTCAAAATGGATCAGTCCAAGAAAGGGTTCTTGCTGTCTTGCAAGGTGTAAGATTGAGCTCGGCTCAATGCCCGACCACGACAAAAGATAAAGAAGAGATGAGCGTCATCCCTATGCCTCGGCCATAGGTTCTATTATGTATGCCATGCTGTGTACCAGACCTGATGTAAACCTTGCCATAAGTTTGGTAGGAAGGTACCAAAGTAATCCCAGCAAGGAACACCTGGACAGCGGTCAAGAATATCCTGAAGTACCGAAAAGGACAAAGGACATGTTTCTCGTTTATGGAGGTGACGAAGAGCTCGTCAGAAGGGTTACGTCGGCGCTAGCTTCGACACAGATCTGGATGACTCTAAGTCACAAACCGGATACGTGTATATGTTGAATGGTGGAGCGATGGCTGGTGCAGCTGCAAGCGAGCGTCGTGGCGGGATCTACATGTGAAGCGGAGTACATGGCAGCCTCGGAGGCAGGGCATGAAGCAATTTGGGTGAAGGAGTTCATCACCGACCTAGGAGTCATACCCAATGCGTCGGGGCCGATCAAACTCTTCTGTGACAACACTGGAGCTATTGCACTTGCCAAGGAGCCCAGGTTTCACAAGAAGACCAGGCACATCAAGCGTCGCTTCAACTCCATCCGTGAAAATGTTCAAGATGGAGACATAGAAATTTGCAAAGTGCATGCGGATCTGAATGTCGCAGATCCGTTGACTAAACCTCTTCCGCGAGCAAAACATGATCAACACCAGAACTCTGTGGGTGTTGGATTCATCACAATGTAACTAGATTATTGACTCCAGTGCAAGTGGGAGACTGTTGGAAATATGCCCTAGAGGCAATAATAAAAGGATTATTATTATATTTCCTTGTTCATGATAATTGTCATTTATTCATGCTATAATTGTATTATCCGGAAATTGTAATACACGTGTGAATAAATAGACCACAATATGTCCCTAGTGAGCCTCTAGTTGACTAGCTCGTTGATCAATAGATAGTCATGGTTTCCTGACTATGGACATTGGATGTCAATGATAACGGGATCACATCATTAGGAGAATGATGTGATGGACGAGACCCAATCCTAAGCATAGCACAAGATCGTGTAGTTCGTTTTGCTCGAGCTTTTCCAATGTCAAGTATCTCTTCCTTAGACCATGAGATCGTGTAACTCCTGGATACCGTCGAGTGCTTTGGGTGTACCAAGCGTCACAACGAATCGGGTGACTATAAAGGTGCACTCTGGTATCTCCGAAAGTGTCATTGGGTTGACACGGATCGAGGCTGGATTTGTCACTCCGTATTACGGAGAGGTATCACTGGGCCCACTCGGTAGTGCATCATCATAATGAGCTCAAAGTGACCAAGTGTGCGGTCACGGGATCATGCATTACTGATGAGTAAAGTAACTTGCGTGCGAGATTGAGCGAGGTATTGGGATATCGACGATCGAATCTCGGGCAAGTAACATACCAATTGACAAAGGGAATTGTATACGGGATTGTTTGAATCCTCGACATCGTGGTTCATCCGATGAGATCATCGAGGAGCATGTGGGAGCCAACATGGGTATCCAGATCTCACTGTTGGTTATTGCCCGAGAGCCGTCTCGGTCATGTCTACGTGTCTCCCGAACCCGGAGGGTCTACACACTTAAGGATCGGTGACGCTAGGGTTGTATGAATATGAGTATGCAGTAAACCGAATGTTGTTCGGAGTCCCGGATGAGATCCCGGACATCACGAGGAGTTTCGGAATGGTCCGGAGGTAAAGAATTATATATAGGAAGTGGTTTTTCGCCATCGGAAAGTTTGGGGTCACCGGTATTGTCTGGGACCACCGGAAGGGTCCCGGGTCCACCGGTGGGGCCACCCATCCGGAGGGCCCCATGGGCTGAAGTGGGAGGAACCAGCCCATAGTGGGCTGGTGCTCCCCTTGGCCCACCCCTGCGCCTAGTGTTGAAACCCTAGGGTGGGGCGCCCACTGCCTTGGGGGCACTCCACCCCTTGGCCGCCGCCCCCCTTGGAGATTGGATCTCCAAGGGCCGGCACCCCCCCTTGGGGGCCTATATAAAGGGAGGGGGGAGGGGGCAGCCGCACCCTGAAGCTCTGGCACCTCCCTCCCCCTGCTACACCTCTTCCTCCTCCGTCACGTGCTTGGCGAAGCCCTGCCGGAGTGCTGCTGCTCCACCACCACCACGCCGTTGTGCTGCTGCTGAAGCCATCTTCCTCAACCTCTCCTTCCCCCTTGCTGGATCAAGAAGGAGGAGACGTCATCCACTCCGTACGTGTGTTGAACGCGGAGGTGCCGTCCGTTCGGCGCTAGGATCTCCGGTGATAGGATCATGGCGAGAACGACTACTTCATCCCCGTTCTTTTGAACGCTTCCGCTCGCGATCTACAAGTGGTATGTAGATGCAATCTCTCTCCGAAGACTTGTTGCTTAGATGAACTCATAGATGGATCTTGGTGAATCCGTAGGAAATTTTTTAATTTTCTGCAACGTTCCCCAACAGCATGTTACTACTCTATGTTACTACCCACTGTGGCTAGTCTAATAGCAATAGACCGCCTTGTAATAATTGCAGTGTTGATTAAAACATAAGCAATAAAAACACCAGCTGCGCCTGAGCTCCTCGGGACTTGAAGCTTCCCTGCTGTATGGCTGTTATGGACGGAAAATATGTATCACGCTTTCCGAACCCTTGGCAGCGTGTTATGGAAATCTAACCAGCGACGCGCGGTAGGATCCCGAGAAATCGATCCGGTTTTGGATTAGACTGCTTGTCGGTCTCGTCAACTTGACGATTTTGCTGGATTCTTCATCGGAACGGACCTCCTTGGTCTTAGCGCCTTGTGTGTCCAACCAATACTAGGTGCTGCAGAAATCGGCCGTCTTTGCTTTCTCTGGTATTTGACGTCTGTCAGTTTCGGCGGATCATCGGATGGCGGCGGCAGACACGAATATCTTAACCCTAATTCTTCTTAAACTCCAATCTCATAGATTATAAATCTAAACTGATGAACTTGAAGCTGACACGGATCTTTTCTTTATCTGAACAATCGCGAGCTTCTCGTAACCCTGAAAAAGATCCCTCCAAGAACTCAACACCACCGTGCGCAGGCCCCATGGTGGGCGCCAACTGTCGTGGAATTGTCACGATAGATGTCCTAGCGAGAGGACTTAGTCGTGAGGCCAAAGAATCTATGTGGTAGCTTGAGAGGGGTTGATCGGGACGAGAGACACAACACACAAGACAAGAATTTAGACAGCTTCGGGCCCGGGGAAACATCATCCGGTAATAACCCTACATGATGTTTGTGGCTAGATCTCATTATGCTCATGAGGGAGACGCCGCATAAGCCGGCTCCCCTTTAGTTGTGTCTAGCCCTAGAGATTGTTTCTTCTTTCCTGTCCCTCTTTGGGGAGCCCTGCCCCTCCTTATATAAGTTGAAGGGGCGGGTTACATGTGGAGTCCTATTAGGATTAGGACTAGTCTACCTTCTAATACAAACCGGATACAAGTTCGGGTCTTAACTCCTTGTAAGATAAATATTCTTCACGCCTTTCCTCTTAAACCGGCCCACCATTAACATAAACCGGCCTTCTGGGCCTTGGGCCTTGTCATCCGTTTGTCCCGCCCGCCGGGTTACCAGTGAGTCATAATTTTCAGGCAGGTTACTTGTAAACCGTCTGGTCAGGGCGGGTCGCCAGTGAATCGCCAAGTGTCAACCGGGTCTCAAGTAAACCGCCAAGTCCGGCCGGTTATACTTCTGGCTGGGTAACACCGCTGGGTATATCCCAGACAGTTCTTGATTGTTTGTGCAGGTACTAGGTGACTTGTGCGTTGTCTCCTACTGGATTGATACCTTGGTTCTCAAAACTGAGGGAAATACTTATGCTACTTTGCTGCATCACCCTTTCCTCTTCAAGGGAAAACCAACACATGCTCAAGAGGTAGCAAGAAGGATTTCTGGTGCCGTTGCCGGGGAGATCTACGCCAAGTCAAGACATACCAAGTACCCATCATAAACTCTTCTCCCTCGCATTACATTATTTGCCATTCGCCTCTCGTTTTCCTCTCCCCCACTTCTAAAACGATTTTCGAAAACCTTTGCCTTTTCTTCGTCCCTCTTCTGTTTGTATCTTTTCGCTTGCTTCTTGTGTGCTTGTGTGTTGGATTGATTGTTTGTCACGATGGCTCAAGATAATACTAATTTGTGTGACTTTTTCAACAACAACAATGATTTTATTAGCACTCCGATTGCTCCTACTAACCAATGCTGAATCTTGTGAAATTAATACCGCTTTGTTGAATCTTGTTATGAAAGATCAATTTTCTGGCCTTCCTAGTGAAGATGCCGCAATCCATCTAAACAACTTCATTGATTTGTGTGATATGCAAAAGAAGAAAGATGTGGAGAATGATATTGGTAAATTGAAGCTATTTCCGTTTCCGCTTAGAGATCGTGCTAAAACTTGGTTCTCTTCTTTGCCTAAAAATAGTGTTGATTCATGGAATAACTGCAAAGATGTGTTTATCTATAAGTATTTTCCTCCTGCTAAGATCATCTCTCTTAGGAACGATATTATGAATTTTAAGCAACCTGATCATGAGCATGTTGCACAAGCTTGGGAGAGGATGAAATTAATGATACGTAATTGCCCTACACATGTTTTGAATTTGTGGATGATTATACAAAAAAATTATGCCGGATTGAATTTTGCTTCTAGAAATATTTTAGATTCGGCCGTGGGAGGCACTTTTATGGAAATCACTTTAGGAGAAGCTACTAAACTCCTAGACAATATTATGGTTAATTATTCTCAATGGCACACCGAAAGATCCACTAGTATAAAAGTTCATGCGATTGAAGAGATTAATGTTTTGAGTGGAAAGATGGATGAACTTATGAAACTGTTAGCTAATAAAAGTGTTTCGTCTGATCCTAATGACATGCCTTTGTCCACTTTGATTGAGAATAATAATGAATCTATGGATGTGAATTTTGTTGGTAGGAACAATTTTGGTAACAACGCGTATAGAGAAAACTTTAATTCTAGGCCGTTTCCTAGTAATTCCTCTAATAATTATGGTAATTCCTACAACAACTCTTATGGAAATTTTAATAAGATGCCCTCTTATTTTGAGACTCGTGTTTAAGAATTTATGAATTCACAAAAGAATTTCAATGCTTTGGTTGAAGAAAAATTGCTTAAGACTGATGAGTTGGCTAGGAACATGGATATAATTTCTCTTAATGTTGATTATTTTAAAGTTAGATCTATTCCACCTAAGCATGACATCAATGAGTCTCTCAAAGCCATGAGAATTTCCATTGATGAGTGCAAAGAAAGAACCGCTATGATGCATGCTAAAAAAGATTGCTTTGTGAAAGCGTGTTCTTCTAGTTTTCATAATAATAATGATGAAGATTTAAAAGTGATTGATGTGACTCCTATTAAATATTTGTTTTCCAATATGAATCTTTATAAAGATGGAACTAGAGATGACTCAACTTTAGTTAAAAGGTGTCCCAATGACTCGGAGTTTTTAGATCTTGATGCAAAAATTAATAAAAGTGGGATTGAAGAGGTCAAAACTTTACGTAGCAATGAACCCACTATTTTGGATTTCAAGGAATTTAATTATGATAATTTCTCTTTGATAGATTGTATTTCCTTGTTGCAATCCGTGTTAATTCTCCTCATGCTTACAATCAAAATAAAGCTTTTACTAAACATATCGTTGATGCTTTAATGCAATCCTATGAAGAAAAGCTTGAACTAGAAGTTTCTATCCCTAGAAAACTTTATGATGAGTGGGAACCTACTATTAAAATTAATATTAAAGATTATGAATGCTATGCTTTATGTGATTTGGGTTCTAGTGTTTCCATGATTCCAAAAACTTTGTGTGATGTGCTAGGTTTCCGTGAATTTGATGATTGTTCTTTAAATTTACATCTTGCAGATTCCACCATTAAGAAACCTATGGGAAGGATTAATGATGTTCTTATTATTGCAAATAGGAATTATGTGCCCATATATTTCATTGTTCTTAATATAGATTGCAATCCTACATGTCCTATTATTCTTTGTAGACCTTTCCTTAAAACGATTGGTGCAATTATTGACATGAAAGAAGGAAATATTAGATTCCAATTTCCGTTAAGGAAAAGGCATGGAACACTTTCCTAGGAAGAAAATTAATTTGCCTTATGAATCTATTATGAGAGCCACTTATGGATTGCATACCAAAGATGACAATACCTAGATCTATTCTTATTTTTGTGCCTAGCTAGGGGCGTTAAATGATAGCGCTTGTTGGGAGGCAACCCAATTTTATTTTTGTTCTTTGCTTTTTTTACTGTTTAGTAATACATAATTAATCTAGCCTCTGTTTAGATGTGGTTTTATGTTTTAATTAGTGTTTGTGCCAAGTAGAACCTTTGGGAAGACTTGGGTGAAGTCTTTGCGATCTTGCTGTAAAAAACAGAAACTTTTGCGCCAACGAGATTAGCTGCAATTTTTTAATGGAGAGTGCTTTTAGGTTAATTATTTTTTCAGATTATTAATAGAAAAATTCCTCACGTCCACCAATTTATTTCAGAATTTTTGGAGTTTCATAAGTATTCGAACAAGTTAGATTACTACAGACTGTTCTGTTTTGACAGATTCTGTTTTTCGTGTGTTGTTTGCTTATTTTGATGAATCTATGAGTAGTATCGGGGGGTATGAACCATAGAGAAGTTGGAATACAGTAGGTTTAACACCAATATAAATAAAGAATGAGTTCATTACAGTACCTTAAAGTGGTGGTTTATTTTCTTATACTAACAGAGCTCATGAGATTTCTGTTGAAGTTTTGTGTTGTGAAGTTTTCAAGTTTTTGGGTAAAGATTGGATGGATTTTGGAATAAGGAGTGGCAAGAGCCTAAGCTTGGGGATTCCCAAGGAACCCCAAGGTAAAATTCAAGGACAACCAAAATCCTAAGCTAGGGGATGCCCCGGAAGGCATCCCCTCTTTCGTCTTCGTCTACCGGTAACTTTACTTGAGGATATATTTTTATTCATCACATGATATGTGTTTTGCTTGGAGCGTCTTGTATGATTTGAGTCTTTGCTTTTTTGTTTACCACAATCATCCTTGCTGTACACACCTTTTGGGAGAGATACGCATGAATCAGGATTTATTAGAATACTCTATGTGCTTCACTTATATCTTTTGAGCTAGATAATTTTGCTCTAGTGCTTCACTTCTATATTTTTAGAGCACGGTGGTGGTTTTATTTTATAGAAATTATCGATCTTTCATTCTTCCCTTATATTATTTTGAGAGTCCTTTAGAACAGCATGGTAATTTGCTTTGGCTATAAAATTAGTCCTAATATGATGGGCATCCAAGATGGGTATAATAAAAACTATCATATAAAGTGCATTGAATACTATGAGAAGTTTGATTCCTTATGATTGTTTTAAGATATGAAGATGGTGATATTAGAGTCATGCTAGTTGAGTAGTTGTGAGTTTGAGAGATACTTGTGTTAAAGTTTGTGATTCCCGTAGCATGCACGTATGGTGAACCGTTATGTGGTGAATATATAATTGCATGGAGCAATAAAAATATTATAGATACGTTGGAGACGTATCAAGCATCCGCAAGCTTAAGTCCTGCCCGTCCTCGAGTAGGTAAATTATAAAAACAGAATTTTTGATGTGGAATGCTACTTAGCATATTCTTCAATGTAATTTCCTTTATTGTGGCATGAATGTTCAGATCCGAAAGATTCAAAATAAAAGTTTAATATTGACATGAAAATAATAATACTTCAAGCATACTAACAAAGCAATCATGTCTTCTCAAAATAACATGGCCAAAGAAAGTTATCTCTACAAAATCATATAGTCTGGCTATGCTCTATCTTCATCACACAAAGTATTTAATCATGCACAACCCCGATGACAAGCCAAGCAATTGTTTCATACTTTTGATGTTCTCAAACTTTTTCAATCTTCACGCAGTACATGAGCGTGAGCCATGGACATAGCACTATATGTGGAATAGAATGGTGGTTGTGGAGAAGACAAAAGGGATAAGATAGTCTCACATCAACTAGGCGTATCAACGGGCTATGGAGATGCCCATTAATAGATATCAATGTGAGTGAGTAGGGATTGCCATGCAACGGATGCACTAGAGCTAGAAGTGTATGAAAGCTCAACAAAATAAACTAAGTGGGTGTGCATCCAACTCGCTTGCTCACAAAGACCTAGGGCATTTTGAGGAAGCCCATCATTGGAATATACAAGCCAGGTTCTATAATGTAAAATTCCCACTAGTATATGAAAGTGATAACATAGGAGACTCTCGATCATGAAGATCATGGTGCTACTTTGAAGCACAAGTGTGGTAAAAGGATAGTAACATTGTCCCTTCTCTCTTTTTCTCTCATTTTTTTATTTATTTGGACATTTTTCTCTTTTTTTATGGCCTCTTTTTTTATTTTCTCTTTTTTTATTTTTCGTCCGGAGTCTCATCCCGACTTGTGGGGGAATCATAGCCTCCATCATCCTTTCCTCACATGGGAGAATGCTCTAATAATGATGATCGTCACACTTTTATTTACTTACAACTCAAGAATTACAACTCAATACTTAGAACAAAATATGACTCCATGTGAATGCCTCCGACGGAGTACCGGGATATGCAATGAATCAAGAGTGATATGTATGAAAATTATGAACGGTGGCTTTGCCACAAATACGATGTCAACTACATGATCATGCAAAGGAATATGACAATGATGGAACGTGTCACAGTAAACGGAACGGTGGTAAGTTGCATGGCAATATATATTGGAATGACTATGGAAATGCCATAATAGGTAGGTATGGTGGCTGTTTTGAGGAAGGTAATGGTGGGTGTATGGTACCGGCGAAAGTTGCGCGATACTAGAGAGGCTAGCAATGGTGGAAGGGTGAGAGTGCGTATAATCCATGGACTCAACATTAGTCATAAAGAACTCACATACTTATTGCAAAAATCTATTGTTTATCGAAACAAATTACTACGCGCATGCTCTTAGGGGGATAGATCGGTAGGAAAAGACCATCGCTCGTCCCCGACCGCCACTCATAAGGAAGACAATCAATAAATAAATCATGCTCCGACTTCATAAAATAATGGTTCACTATACGTGCATGCTATGGGAATCACAAACTTTAACACAAGTATTTCTCAAATCCATAACTACTCAACTAGCATGACTCTAATATCACCATCTTCATATCTTAAAACAATTATCAAGTATCACACTTCTCTTAGTATTCAACGCACTTTAAAGTTTTTATCTTGGATGCCTATCATATTAGGACTAAATTTATAACCAAAGCAAATTACCGTGCTGTTCTAAAGGACTCTCAAAATAATATAAGTGAAGCATGAGAGGTCAATAGTTTCTATAAAATAAAACCACCGCCGTGCTCTAAAAGATATAAGTGAAGCACTAGAGCAAAATTGTTTAGCTCAAAAGATATAAGTGAAGCATAAAGATTATTCTAATAAATTCCGATTAATGTGTGTCTCTCCCAAAAGGTGTGTACATCAAGGATGATTGTGGCAAACTATAAAGCAAAGACTCAAATCATACAAGACACTCCAAGCAAAACACATATCATGTGGTGAATAAAAATATAGCTCCAAGTAAAGTTACCGATGGACGAAGACGAAAGAGGGGATGCCTTCTGGGGCATCCCCAAGCTTAGGCTTTTTGGTTGTCCTTGGATTTTACCTTGGGGTGCCTTGGGCATCCCCAAGCTTAGGCTCTTGCCACTCCTTGTTCCATAATCCATCAAATCTTAACTTGAAAACTTCACAAGACAAAACTCAACAGAAAATCTCATGAGCTCCGTTAGCGAAAGAAAACAAAACAGCACTTCAAGGTACTGTAATGAACTCATTATTTATTTATATTGGTGTTAAACCTACTGTATTCCAACTTCTCTATGGTTCATAAACTCCATTACTAGCCATAGATTCATCAAAATATGCAAACAACACACGAAAAACAGAATCTGTCAAAAACAGAACAGTCTTTAGTAATCTGTATCTGACGCAAACTTCTGTAAGTCAGAAAAATCTACCAAAATAGGACGTCCTAGATAATTTGTTTATAGATCTACTGCAATTGGAATCAATATTTTATTACGTTCTAGTGATTTTTAACAATTTTTTTCGTGAATAGATAGTTTCTGGAATTTTCAGCAAGATCAAATAACTATCATCCAAGAAGACCCTATAGGTTTAACTTGGCACAAACACTAACTAAAACATAAAAACAAATCTAACCATAGGCTAGATCAAAGATTTATTACTAAACAGAAATTAAAAGCAAGAAAATAAAATAAAATTGTGTTGCCTCCCAACAAGCGCTATCGTTTAACGCCCCTAGCTAGACATAAAGGCAAGGATAGATCTAGGTATTGCCATCTTTGGCATTCAATCCATAAGTAGCTCTCTTAATAGATTCATAAGGTAATTTAATTTTCTTTATAGGAAAGGGTTCCATACCTTTCCTTAACTGAAATTGGAATCTAATATTCCCTTCCTTCATGTCAATAATTGCACCAATCGTTCTAAGGAAAGGTCTACCAAGAATAATAGGACATGAAGGATTGCAATCTATATCAAGGACAATGAAATATATGGGCACATAATTCCTATCTGCAACAATAATAACATCATTAATTCTTCCCATAGGTTTCTTAATGGTGGAATCCGCAAGGTGCAAGTTTAAAGAACAATCATCAAAATCACAGAAACCTAGCAAATCACACAAAGCTTTTGGAATCGTGGAAACACTAGCACCCAAATCACACAAAGCATAGCATTCATGATCTTTAATTTTAATTTTAATAGTAGGTTCCCAATCATCATAAAGTTTTCTAGGGATAGAAACTTCCAATTCAAGTTTTTATTCATAACATTGCATTAAAGCATCAACGATATGTTTGGTAAAAGCTTTATTTTGACTATAAGCATGCGGAGAATTTAGCACGGATTGCAACAAGGAAATACAATCTATTAAAGAAATATTATCATAATTAAATTCCTTGAAATCCAAGATAGTGGGCTCATTGCTATGTAAAGTTTTGACATCTTCAATCCCACTTTTACCAATTTTTGCATCAAGATCTTAAAACTCCGAATCATTGGGATGCCTTTTAACTAAAGTTGACTCATCTCCAGTCCCATCATTATCAAGATTCATATTGCAAAACAAAGATCTAATAGAGGACACATCAATCACTTTTAGATCTTCATCCTTATTACCTTCTAAATCTTCCGGTTTAGCGGCCATCTTATTGACTAAGGTGCCCATCTTATCCGAAATTTGGGCAATTAATTTTCTAAGATGAGCAAACTGAGATCTCAAACCATAAAATTCCTTAGACATATCATCAAGCTCTGTATTCATGTACTCCATAAAGCTTTTTTGTTCTTTAAGCTCATTTCTAAAGAAATTATTGTGCTCAAATTGCAAAGTCATAAAGCTTCTGACGTTGTTTTCAATTTCTTCCAACCTTTTAAGGTAAGGATCAACATTTTTAGGCAGCGCCATTAGGGCAAACATGCAACAAGAGGCAAGCGAAAGAAAAAGCGAACGGGAAAAGAGGGCGAATAAAATGGCAAGGGTGAAGTGGGGGAGAGTAAAACAAGAGGCAAATGGCAAATAATGTAATACGAGGGATAAGAGTTTGTGATGGTTACTTGGTATGTCTTGACTTGTGTGTAGACTCCCCGGCAACGGCGCCAGAAATCCTTCTTGCTACCTCTTGAGCATGCGTTGGTATCCCTTGAAGAGGAAAGGGTGATGCAGCAAATTAGCGTAAGTATTTCCCTCAGTTTTTGAGAACCAAGGTATCAATCCAGTAGGAGGCCACACGCAAGTCCCTCGTACCATCACAAACAAATAAGAACCTTGCAACCAATGCTATAAAGGGGTTGTCATTCCCTTCATGGCCACTTGCAAAAGTGAGATATGATAGAGATGATAAGATTATATTTTTGGTATTTTTATGATAAAGGTTAAAAGTAAAGATTGCAAAATAAACGGTGCCAGAAATAGCTAGTTGACGGAAGATTAATATAATGGAGAATATACCCGGGGGCCACTCAAGATAGAATAAGTATTACGGTGGGTGAACAAATTACTGTCGAGCAATTGATAGAATTGAGCATAGTTATGAGAATATCTAGGCATGATCATGTATATAGGCATCACATCCGCAACAAGTAGACCGACTCCTGCCTGCATCTACTACTATTACTCCACACATCGACCGCTATCCAGCATGCATCTAGAGTATTAAGTTCATAAGAACAGAGTAACGCATTAGGCAAGATGACATGATGTAGAGGGATAAACTCAAGCAATATGATATAAACCCCATGTTTTTATCCTCGATGGCAACAATACAATACGTGTCGTTTCCCCTACTGTCACTGGGATCGAGCATCGCATGATTGAACCCAAAGCTAAGCACTTCTCCCATTGCAAGAAAGGTCAATCTAGTAGGCCAAACCAAATTGATAATTCGAAGAGACTTGCAAAGATAACCAATCATACATAAAAGAATTCATAGAAGATTCAAATATTGTTCATAGATAATTTTTATCATAAACCCCCAATTCATCAGATCTCGACAAACACACCGCAAAAGAGTTACATTGAATAGATCTCCAAGAAGACCGAGGAGAACTTTGTATTGAGATCCAAAGAGAGAGAAGAAGCCATCTAGATAATAACTATGGACCCGAAGGTTTGAGGTTAACTACTCACACATCATCGGAGAGGCTATGGTGTTGATGTAGAAGCCCTCCATGATCGATGCCCCCTTCGGCGGAGCGCCGGAGAAGGCCCCAAGATGGGATCTCACGGGTACAGAAGGTTGCGGCGGTGGAAATAGGGTTTCGTGGTGCTCCTGGATGGTTTCGGGGTACGTCGGTATATATAGGAGGAAGAAGTAGGACGGTGGAGCCACGAGGGGCCCACGAGGGTGGGTGTAACATCCCAAATTTTCAATTTGGAATGTTTTACAGTTATTAACTAAGCATCTATGCTTTTTGTCTGAATTGAGTGGCATTTGAAATTTCAGAGGCATTTGAGTTTTATTTGAATTTGAATTTGATTTTGGCAATTGAAATTTATTTCAATAATACCTGACAAATACTTGAGCAAAAGTATGAGAGGAGTAAACATGACACTCCAAAGAAAAATGTCAGAACAAAATATTGCCAAAAAAAAGTTTGAATTCAAATTTGATTTTATTTGGAAACTAAAAAAAAACATTTTTATTTTATTTTTGTTTTGCCTCTGGAAAAATGTCCGCGTTGTATGATAAATTCCCCTGAGAATTTTGATATATATATGTCCTATATAAAAATAATATATATTTTTATATATTCTCTCTTCTCTCTAATTCAAAAAAAGGAAAAACCCAGCGCCACCAGAATAACCCTGCCCGGCCAGTATGCCGAGCCGCAGCCCACCAGCGATCGAGCCGGCCTGCCCCAGCGCCCGACGCCCGAACCCTTTCCGCCTCGGTCGCCCGCTCGCTCTCCTCTCCCCCTCTCTCACCGACGCGCCGGCCCCACCCCTTCTCTTCCCTCTCACGCACGCAAACGCCGCCCAGAGCGTGACCGCCGCCGCCGCGGTTCCGATCATCTCGGGATCGTGATCCCGAGATGCCCCCTCCTCCAAGTTGATGCCCTATATAAAGCCCTGCCCCTCCTCCCTCGAACCCCCAAAAACCCTACGCTCCAAACCCACCAGAGCCGCCTCCCTCGCCGAACGCATCTCGCCGCCGCCGCCTCGGTTCGCCGCCGTTTCTGCCACCGGTGAGCCACCCCTCGACCTCCAAGCTACTCCACCCGAACCGCCACTTCATCCCGCACCTCCCTGACATCCTTTCTTTGCCCAGGAGCCACCGCGCCGTCCACGCCCGAGCCGCCGTCGTCGCCACCGCAGTATGTCGCCGGAGCCGCCCACCACCGTCCGATCTGAAACCTAGGGCACAGATTAGATCTAGCGAAAGGTTAGGTTTATCTTAGATTAGTTCGGTTTTACTCCGGTTCAGTTGTGGTTTATTTACATTAGATCGAACCGGTCGGTTTATTTTCTGTTAGCCTCGGGCATGCATTAGTTATATATCGCCTGAGCGTTAGATAGGCCCGTTAGCGCGTTAGTTTTTGTTGAATTTTATTTTTTTCGTTTCTGTTTTTAACAAAATAGTTCCAGTTTTGTAAAATCCGTATCTCTTAGGTTACTTAATATTTTTAGTTGATTATTTTTTTGTTAGTTTGCAAATTTCCTATAGTTTCTGTAGAAAATAGCTTCGGCCATGTTTAGGTTTTAAAAAGTTGTTTTATATTAGTTTTAATCAGATTAGTATTTCTGCTATAAATTGAGTTAGGATTATTTTATTTTAGTGATTCTTTTTGTCACTGCCTTGTTTTGACTTTGCCCAGCAGTAGGAATTTATTTGGGTATTTATAATCTTTATTAAAATAGTTTTTATGCAAAACAAGCTTTTCTAGTTTATTTAGCTTCTGCTGTTTTCTGCCGTTCTAGGTATTTTTAAAATTTTATTTTACCTCTGTTATAATTTATTTTAGATTAGTTTACGTAGTTTTAGAACGTGAACTTTTATTTACAAAAAGAAAAAGTTTATTTTATTTTCTTGTTAGTTGTTCGCTTGGATTTCTTGAGTTTTCTTTGGTTTTGGTTCGATTGTTTTGTGTGTTTTATGATAGCATGCTGTTATGTTAAGTGATTGTATGTTTGTATGCTTATATGATTATTGTTTGCTTCGATAGAATTTCCGGAGTGCGAAGCCTGCTATTACGAGTCGCTAACTTTCGAAGACCGTCAGCCAGGCAAGTCATTTGATCATGTTTTACAATACCTATGATTTTGTTGCATTAGAATTATACCTCCCCACCATGCATGCAGTAGGAGAATTTTGTTAAGTTATGTTCTTGAGTAGTATCATGAGGTAGGATGAATCCAATTCCCCTTGTTACCATTGCCCGGGACGATGGGACGATGTAGTTTATTTTGCTATGCTCGTAGACAGGGTTGGTTGAGTGGTTCATAAGGGAGATGTCAGAGTCAAGACCCCATGACTTCAAGCTCAAGATGGACTTCAAAATTCACTACTGGGTGGAGGACGGTTGACGGGCACCCTGGAGAAACCAGCGGATGGCCGGGATGCATGGAGAAGCGCCATGACATCTTGCGGAAAGCTTCACCCAGCCACGAAGAGACGGATGAATACCCCATTGACCGGAAGCTTACCTGTGCAGCGGCGAGCCATTATGGGCTCTGGCTTGGTCGACCTAGGCGTTACTCTGGCCGGACGGTGCTACGAGATGTAGAAGAACGGTAGGATTGGATGGGCACCGGCAGTGGCCCGGAGGAACTCTTCGGAAGACCCTGTTTCGTTCGTCCCGTCTTCAAACACCAGGCAGTGCAAAGACTTAAAGGAGGGAACGATTCTTGCGGGAAAAGTGCGCAAACCTCTGCAGAGTGAAGATCTAATCGATTAGCCGTGTCCCCGGTTACGGACAATTTGAGCCTCTGGAACTTGGAGTATTTCGGATATCTCAACACCGAACTTAATAAATTAATTGATGGGGTTATTTAATAATTGGGAATGAGAAATTGGTTGGCAGAACCATCTCAATAACTACCAACATTTTGTAGTATTTGCAAACAAGTCCTTGTTGTAGGGAAAAACTGGCTTTTTCGCAAAACAATGAAACTTAGAGCCCCACAGCCAAATCGCATATAGTGTTAGTAATTTTTATTGTTGTTCTCTCTTCATGACTTGCCGGCATATTCAAAATGCTGACCTACACAGCTGCAACGTCTTATGTTGCAGAGGAGTTTTCCGATCAGGAGTGAGGCTACGATCCACGCTTGGCGATTACCCTATGGAGTCAGATGGACTCGCTATTCCTCTACGCTTGCGCAACTTTATTTAGTTTATTTCTCATGAGTTGGCCTTCGGCCGAATTTATTATCTTGTAATAAAGACTCGATATGAGAATCATGTAATAAATTCAGGTGTGATTGAACTTTGAATCTTTGCATCAATGTCTTGTGTGTGCGGCATGATCTTGGGATGGTACAGCTACAGAGACTTGACCGATTTCGGTCGGGTCGCTCTGAGATATGGTATCGAGCACACGCTGACCGTAGGGCGTAACCCCTAGGATCGGAAAGCCATAGGAAGAGACTATTTATTTTATGTCCTTATCATTCCGTAATTCTCCCTGTTTATTTCTGACTTCTCTCGATTTTCAACATTCTAGATGGCGCGAATTCACCCCGGTTCGCTACGGAGTTTTGCCACCAAATGAGGCGATGCCTCTCGGCAAGAAGCTGGTTCAGATCGTGAAGAAGCTGAAGATTGCTCTGCCCTCAATCACCGGGAAGCCTACCAATGCACTTCTGACGGATACCCGCTATAGGATTAAGGTGCACATTCCAGGGAGGACCTTCGGAGGACATTCAGAGCCCATTGACTTTGAGTTTACCGATTTCACTTGGATCCTCGGAAGAGACATGGCGATTTATCATGCACTTGGACATCTCCGAGAAGAGTACAGGGCCGAGCTCGACCCATCAGACCTCGCCATGATTTCTCGCAGAGCTAGGAATGGAGATATCATCCGTACCATGGAGGACGACTCCATTCTCTCATATGTCCAAGACTTGGAGAGTCTCCTTAGGAAACGAGAAATCCAGACTCGCCAAAACTCGAAGGTACACAGGAGGCTGTTGTTCCATGAACTGGAACTGGAGGAGAAAGCACGCGCGGACTTCCTTGACCATGAAGAAGAAATCAAGGATTTCATGGAGAGAGTCGACAAACTGAAGATTGATGCTGCCGCATTAGAGGAGAAGATGGACCTGGGAGAAGACCTTTTTCCGAGTGGAGATGACGGACCCCTCATGAGCAATGACCAGGATTATGAAGAGAGCTCCACCGAAGAAAGCCGCAAGAGGAGGCGCCGCACCAGAGGACGCCGCACCAGAGGACGCAAGGATAATTGATGTAGACATTTAGTCGACCGCCATGTTATTTTATTTTTCCGTCGATCAGTTAGGCCGTTATTTTCGATTAGTCGTGAGAATTTGTAATCCGAGATTGAACCATGTTTGAGATGATTGAATAAATGATTGGTGTGATTATGATTGTGCATTCGTATGGGTAGTGATATTTTCTCATTAGACCCTTGTTCTATTCTAATTTTCTCATCCACTCCAAAACACCAGATGCCTCCGAGACGTGACCCCAGTTCCAACTTTCCGCCGGAGCTCACCCAGCTGATCCAGCAGCAGAATGCCCTCATGCAGATGCTCATCCGAACGAACAACAACAACAACAACAATCCACCGCCACCACCCCTGCTGACAACTTGACCCGCTTCCTAAGGCTGAATCCGCGGTGTTCTCTAGCAGACCGAGAGCGATTATTGCCGATGATTGGCTCCGCAAGGTCGGAAGGAGTTAGCCACTCTTGGATGCACAGATCAGAGAAGGTGCGCTTTGCCGCACATCAACTTGATGGACCTGCAGCCGCTTGGTGGGAGAACTACACGCCACTTATCCCATCGCCACCATCACGTGGGATCAGTTCCAGCAGGCCTTCCGCACCGCTCATGTCTCAGCTGGAGCCATGAGTCTGAAGAAGCGTGAGTTCTGCAACTTACGCCAGGGGAACCGTACTGTGGGCCAGTACGTGGATGAGTTCAGCAAGTTAGCTCGCTATGCCCCGGATGATGTTGCCACAAATGCCGCAAAGCAAGAAAAGTTTCTCGAGGGACTCAATGAAGAGCTGGGAATGCAGCTAATGGTGGCTACCTTCAACAACTACCAGGAGCTGGTAGACAAGGCCACCATACTTGAAGGCAAGTAGCAGCAGATTGATAGCCGCAAGCGGAAATATGGCCAGGGAAAGTACAGCTCCAGAGCTCAGCAAAAGCCCCGCTATGCCCCATACTCGGGAGGACATACCCATCACACCCATGGAGTACATAATCATGGAGGACATAACCATGGAGGGAATGGGAACAATCCCAACCACGACAACAACTCCAAGTCAGGCAATGGAGGCAATGGCAACCAGCACCGTCCCGCTTCGGCTCAGAAGGATCTGAGTCACATCACCTGTTTCAAGTGCCAGAAAACAGGGCACTATGCCACCGACTGCCCGGAGGCCAAGCAGAGGAATGGAAACGTCAATGGAAGCTCAGCAAAGAAGCCCAACCCTTTTCCTCGTGCTCGGGTGAACCACATTGGCGTGGAGGGCGTCTATGATCAGCCGGAACAACGTGGTTGGTAAGTTTTATTAAATTCACGTCGATATTGGTACTCTTTGATTACGGTGCAACGCATTCATTTATATCAAGGGTAGTTGTGGAAAAATACGGGTTGCCCACTAGAACCCTTAGAAGCCCTCTTCACGTCGGTTCCCGGGAGGAGAAATGATGGCGGCTTAGGCTGTCATGCAACCCTTAACATCGGAAACCATAAATTTCCGCAGACCTCATAGTATTGGAAACCCGGACCTTGGATGTAATCCTAGGCATGGATTAGTTGACAAAGTTTGAAGAAACATAGACTGTGCGCAAGGCGATTCTGCTCACCACTCCGGGCGAAGAGGATCAAGTATGTATCGGGCGTATCCCGATGAAGAATTAGGTGAATTCCATCACGGAGTTGTTAGGAGGAAGTGCGGTAGTGCAAGATTTTCCCGATGTGTTTCCGGAGGAATTGCCAGAATGCCACGGACGAGACATTGAATTTCTGATTGAGTTATTGCCGGCACAGCCCCAATATCCAAGAGACCCTATCGGATGCCCCGAGCGATTTGGAAGAGATCAAGAAGCAAATTAATGAGCTATTGGAGAAGGGATATATTCGCCAAGCTCGTCACCTTGGGGAGCCCAGTTCTTTTGGTAGAGAAGAAGAATGGAACCACGAGAATGGTCGTGGATTATCGTTCGTTGAGCAGCGTGACCATCAAGAACAAGTACCCTCTGCCGATGATTAATGATCTATTTGATCAGCTAGTTGGAGCCAAGGTATTCTCCAAGATCGATCTTGATCGTGGTATCATCAGTTGAAGATCCGTGAAAAGGATATACCCAAAACAGCATTCACCACCAGGTATGGTTTATATGAGTATACCGTCATGTCATTCGGATTGACTAATGCCCCTGCATACTTCATGAATTTGATGAACAAGGTATTTATGGAATATCTGGACAAGTTTGTCGTGGTGTTCATCGATGATATACTGATTTTCTCCAAGAGCGAGGAAGAGCATAAGGAACATTTGCGTCTAGCTCTGGAGAAACTCCGAGAACATCAGTTGTATGCCAAGTTCAGCAAATGTGAATTTTGGCTAAAGGAAGTCGGATTCCTTGGACATGTTATTTCAGGAGAAGGAATAGCAGTTGACCCCACCAAGGTTGTATCAGTCATCGATTGGCAATCACCCACCTCAGTCAAGGAGATCCATAGTTTTCTCGGACTCGCAGGATATTATTAGAGGTTTATTGAGAACTTCTCGAAGATTGCCAAGCCCATGGTGAGCTGTTGAAGAAGGACGCCAAGTACATTTGGACCGAGGATTGTGAAGCCGTTTCGAGGAATTGAAGAAAGCGTTTGGTTACAGCCCATACTGATTTTGCGGACATACACAAGGATTACGGGTATATTGTGGCGCTTCTCGTCGGGGACTCGGAGGAGTACTCATGCAGGAAGGAAAAGTTGTAGCTTATACCTCCGGACAGCTCGACCTCACGAGATGAATTATGCCACACATGATTTGGAGTTAGCGGCCGTAGTGCATGCACTCAAGACTGGAGACATTTCCTTATCGGAAATAGTTGTGATGTTTACACAGATCATAAGAGCTTGAAGTATATTTTCACGCGAAAGAGTTGAACCTCGAGCGGAGGAGATGGCTAGAGTTAATCAAGGACTATGACATGAGATTGCATTACCACCCAGGAAAGGCTAATGTTGTAGCAGATGCTTTGAGCCGTAAAAGTTATGTGAATACTCTTATAGCGGGAGGATTACCCCAGGAGTTAGTCGATGACCTCAGAGATCTCCGAATGGAGATAGTTCCGAGAGGATATGTTGCAGCTCTGGAAGTTCAGTCCACTTTGACCAAAAGAATTCGTGAAGCCCAAAAGTCGGACAAGGAAATTGATGAGATAAAGAAAAGGATGAATGAAGGAAAAGCTAAAGGGTTTCGTAAGGATGAATACGGAGCTATATGGTTCGACGATCGTATTTATGTACCCAATGATCCTGAACTCAGGAAGCTAATTCTTCAGGAGGCTCATGATTCACCGTACTCGATGCTCCCCGGTAACACCAAGATGTATCTGGATTTGAAGGAAAGTTTCTGGTGGACGGGTATGAAGAAGGATATTGCCGAGTACGTAGCAATATGTGATGTTTGCCAGCGAGTAAAGGCGGAACATCAGAAGCCAGCAGGGTTACTTCAACCTTTGCCGATTCCCGAGTGGAAATGGGAGAAACTTGGAATGGATTTTATCACAGGATTACCTAGGACCCGTTCAGGTTATGATTCCATCTGGGTAGTGGTTGATCGCTTGACCAAGGTAGCTCATTTCATTCCCATGAAGACTACCTATACCAGTGCTAAGTTAGCCAAGATATACATGACCAAGATCGTATGTCTGCATGGAGTTCGAGGAGTATCGTGTCGATAGAGGAACGCATAATTTACCTCAAAGTTTTGGAATCAGTTGCATGAAACTTTGGAGTGCGAGGCTGGAGTTCAATACAACTTTTCATCCATGAGCAGATGGATGACCGAGAGAGTCAACCAGATTCGGAGGACATGTTGAGAGCTTTGTGCGCTAGACTATGGGTCTAGCTGGGATGACAATCTGCCATCTGTGAGTTCTCGTACAACAACAGCTATCAGACCAGTCTGAAGATGCCCCCTTTCGAAGCCCTATACGGAAGGAGGTGCAGAACACCATTGTTGTGGGATGGTGTTGGAGATCGAAAACTTTTCGGTCCCGATCTTATCGAGATTCGAAGAAAGTCAAGCTGATTCGAGAAAGACTCAAGGTAGCTCAGTCGAGGCAGAAGAGTTATGCCGACGAAGCGCAAAGGAAGTAACATACGAAGCGGGAGACCGGGCATATCTTCGTGTGTCCCCACTTCGTGGAATCAAGAGGTTCGGTGTTAAAGGACAGTTGGCACCAGGTTCATTGGCCCTACAAAATCCTCGAACGTCGTGGAGAAGTTGCTTACAAGTTGGAATTGCCGGAAGGATTGTCCGGAGTTCATGATGTCTTCCATGATTCTCAGCTGAAGATATGCCATGTCGAGATGGCCGATATTCCGTTGAGAGACACAGTGCCCCTAGAGGCCATACAGCTCGACAGTGATCTGACTTATGAGGAGAAACCCGTCCGAATTCTCGAGGCTATGAACGAGTCACTGCACAAGATCATCAAGTTTTGCAAGGTTCTATGGAGTCATCATTCGAGGAGGAAGCCACCGGGGCGAGAAGAAGACCTCCACGAGACCACCGCACCTATTTGCTAGCCAACCCGAATCTCGAGGGCGAGATTCATCTTAAGGTGGGTAGTTTTGTAACATCCCAAATTTTCAATTTGGAATGTTTTACAGTTATTAGCTAAACATCTATGCATTTTGTTTGAATTGAGTGGCATTTGAAATTTCAGAGGCAATTGAGTTTTATTTGAATTTGAATTTGATTTTGGCAATTGAAATTTATTTCAATAATACCTGACAAATACTTGAGAAAAAGTATGAGAGGAGTAAACATGACACTCCAAAGAAAAATGTCAGAAGAAAATATTGCCAAAAAAAAGTTTGAATTCAAATTTGATTTTATTTGGAATCTAAAAAAAACGTTTTTTTTTTGCCTCTGGAAAAATGTCCGCGTTGTAGGATAAATTCCCCTGAGAATTTTGATATATATATGTCCTATATAAAAAATAATATATATTTTTATATATTCTCTCTTCTCTCTAATTCCAAAAAAAGGAAAAAACCCCACGCGCCAGCCAGCTAACTGGCCCCAGTGATGAGCATGAGCCCACCAGCGATCGAGCAGCCTGCCCAGCGCCCGGCCTTGAACCCTTTCCGCCTCGGTCGCCCGCTCGCTCTCCTCTCCCCCTCTCTCACCGACGCGCCGGCCCCACCCCTTCTCTTCCCTCTCACGCACGCAAACGCCGCCCAGAGCGCGACCGCCGCCACCGCGGTTCCGATCCTCTCGGGATCGTGATCCCGAGACGCCCCCTCCTCCAAGTTGATGCCCTATATAAAGCACTGCCCTCCTCCCTCGAACCCCCTAAAGCCCTACGCTCCAAACCCACCAGAGCCGCCTCCCTCGCCGAACGCATCTCGCCGCCGCCGCCTCGGTTCGCCGCCGTTTCTGCCACCGTTGAGCCACCCCTCGACCTCCAAGCTACTCCACCCGAACCGCCACTTCATCCCGCACCTCCCTGACATCCTTTCTTTGCCCAGGAGCCACCGCGCCGTCCACGCCTGAGCCGCCGTCGTCCGTCGCCGTCGTCGCCACCGCGGTATGTCGCCGGAGCCGCCCACCACCGTCCGATCTGAAACCTAGGGCACATATTAGATCTAGCGAAAGGTTAGGTTTATCTTAGATTAGTTCGGTTTTACTCCGGTTCAGTTGCGGTTTATTTACATTAGATCGAACGGTCGGTTTATTTTCTGTTAGCCTCGGGCATGCATTAGTTATATATCGCCTGAGCGTTAGATAGGCCCGTTAGCGCGTTAGTTTTTGTTGAATTTTATTTTTTTCGTTTCTGTTTTTAACAGAATAGTTCCAGTTTTGTAAAATCCGTATCTCTTAGGTTACTTAATATTTTTTGTTGATTCTTTTTTTGTTAGTCTGTAAAATTTCCTATAGTTTCTGTAGAAAATAGCTTCGGCCATGTTTAGGTTTTTAAAAGTTGTTTTATATTAGTTTTAATCAGATTAGTATTTCTGCTATAAATTGAGTTAGGATTATTTTATTTTAGTGATTCTTTTTGTCACTGCCTTGTTTTGACTTTGCCCAGCAGTAGGAATTTATTTGGGTATTTATAATCTTTATTAAAAATAGTTTTTATGCGAAAACAAGCTTTTCTAGTTTATTTAGCTTGCTGCTGTTTTCTGCCGTTCTAGGTATTTTTAAAATTTTATTTTACCTCTGTTATAATTTATTTTAGATTAGTTTCTGTAGTTTTAGAACGTGAACTTTTATTTACAAAAAAGAAAAAGTTTATTTTATTTTCTTGTTAGTTGTTTGCTTGGATTTCTTCGAGTTTTCTTTGGTTTTTGGTTCGATTGTTTTGTGTGTTTTATGATAGCATGCTGTTATGTTAAGTGATTGTATGTTTGTATGCTTATATGATTATTGTTTGCTTCGATAGAATTTCCGGAGTGCGAAGCCTGCTATTACGAGTCGCTAACTTTCGAAGACCGTCAGCCAGGCAAGTCATTTGATCATGTTTTACAATACCTATGATTTTGTTGCATTAGAATTATACCTCCCCACCATGCATGCAGTAGGAGAATTTTGTTAAGTTATGTTCTTGAGTAGTATCATGAGGTAGGATGAACCAAATTCCCCTTGTTACCATTGCCCGGGACGATGGGACGATGTAGTTTATTTTGCTATGCTCGTAGACGGGGTTGGTTGAGTGGTTCATAAGGGAGATGTGACAGTCAAGACCCCATGACTTCAAGCTCAAGATGGACTTCAAAATTCACTCTTTGGGTGGAGGGCGGTTGACGGGCACCTGGAGAAACCAGCAGATGGCCGGGATGCATGGAGAAGCGCCATGACATCTTGCGAAAGCTTCACCCAGCCACGAAGAGGCGGATGGATACCCCATTGACCGGAAGATTACTGTGCAGCCGCAAGCCATTATGGGCTCGCTTGGTCGACCCTAGGCGTGACTCGGCGGACGGTGCTACGAGATGTAGAAGAACGATAGGATTGGATGGGCACCGCGGTGGCCCGGAGGAACTCTTGAAGACCTGTTTACGTTCGTCCCGTCTTCAAACACCGAGCGGTGCGAAGACTTAAAGGAGGAGCGATTCTTGCGGGAAAAGTCGCAAGCCTCTGCAGAGTGAAGATCTAATCGATTAGCCGTGTCCCGATTCACGGACAATTTGAGCCTCTGGAACTTGGAGTATTTGGATATCTCAACACCGAACTTAATAAATTAATTGAGGGGTTATTTAATAATTGGGAATGAGAAATTGGTTGGCGGAACCATCTCAATAACTACCAACATTTTGTAGTATTTGCAAACAAGTCCTTGTTGTAGGGAAAAGCGGCTTTTTCATAAAACTATGAAACTTAGAGCCCCACACCAAATTGCATATAGTGTTAGTAATTTTTATTGTTGTTCTCTCTTCATGACTTGCGGCATATTCAAAATGCTGACCTACGGCTGCAACGTCTTATGTTGCGAGGAGTTTTCCGATCGGGAGTGAGGCTACGATCACGCTTGGCGATTGCCCTATGGAGTCGGATGGACTCGCTATTAAATCTCGCTTCGAAGCTTTATTTAGTTTATTTCTCATGAGTTGGCCTTGGCGAATTTATTATCTTGTAATAAAGACTCGATATGAGAATCGTGTAATAAATTCAGGTGTGATTGAACTTTGAATCTTTGCATCAATGTCTTGTGTGTGCGGCATGATCTTGGGATGGTACAGCTACACAGAGACTTGACCGATTTCGGGTCGGGTCGCTACAGTGGGGGGCGCGCCTCCCTGCCTCGTGGCCTCCTCGGTTGTTTCTTGACGTCCAATCCAAGTCCTCTTGATCACGTTTCTTGCGAAAATAACTCTCCCGAAGGTTTCATTCTGTTTGGACTCCGGTTGATATTCCTTTCCTGCGAAACACTGAAATAGGCAAAAAAACAGCAATTTGCACTGGGCCTTGGGTTAATAGGTTAGTACGAAAAATAATATAAAATTGTAAAATAAATCCCATTAAACATCCAAAATAGAATATATAATAGCATGGAGCAATAAAAAATTATAGATACGTTGGAGACGTATCATGTGATGATCTTCATTATTAGAGCATTGTCCCAGTGAGGAAAGGATGATGGAGACTATGATTCCCCACAAGTCGGGTTGAGACTCCGGAAGAAAAATAAAAAAAGAGAAAAAAAGAGGCCATAAAAAAAGGAGAGCAAGGCCCAAATAAAAAAAATGACAGAAAAAGAGAGAAGGGGCAATGCTACTATCCTTTTTCCACACTTGTGCTTCAAAGTAGTACCATGATCTTCACGATAGAGAGTCTCTTATGTTGTCACTTTCATATACTAGTGGGAATATTTAATTATAGAACTTGGCTTGTATATTCCAATGATGGGCTTCCTCAAAATGCCCCAGGTCTTTGTGAGCAAGCGAGTTGGATGCACACCCACATAGTTTCTTTTTGAGCTTTCATACACTTATAGCTCTAGTGCATCCGTTGCATGGCAATCCCTACTCACTCACATTGATATCAATTGATGGGCATCTCCATAGCCCGTTGATACACCTAGTTGATGTGAGACTATCTTCTCCTTTTTGTCTTCTCCACAATCACCATTCCATTCCACCTATAGTGCTATGTCCATGGCTCACGCTCATGTATTGCGTGAAGATTGGAAAATTTTGAGAACTTCAAAAGTATGAAACCATTGCTTGGCTTGTCATTGGTGTTGTGCATGATTTAAATACTTTGTGTGATGAAAATAGAGCATAGCCAGACTATATGATTTTGTAGGGATAACTTTCTTTGGCCATGTTATTTTGAGAAGATATGATTGCTTTATCAGTATGCTTGAAGTATTATTATTTTTATGTCAATATTAAACTTTTATTTTCAATCTTGCGGATCTGAACATTCATGCAACAATAAACAAAATTACATTGATAATTATGATAGGTAGCATTCCACATCAAAAATTCTGTTTTTATCATTTACCTACTCGAGGGCGAGCAAGAATTAAGCTTGGGGATGCTTGATACATCTCCAACGTATCTATAATTTTTTATTGTTCCATGCTATTATATTATCTGTTTTGGATGTTTAATGGGCTTTAATATGCTCTTTTATATTATTTTTGGGACTAACCTATTAACCGAAGGTCCAGTGCCAGTTTCTCTTTTTTGCCTATTTTAGTGTTTCACAGAAAAGGAATACCAAATGGAGTCCAAACGGAATGAAACCTTCGCGATGATCTTTCTTGGACTGAAAGCAATCCAGAAGACTTGGAGTTGAAGTCTGGAACACCACGAGGTGGCCATGAAGCAGGTGGGCACGCCCAGGGGGGTAGGCGCGCCCCCACCCTCGTGGGCCCCTCGTAGCTCCACCGACGTACTTCTTTCGCCTATATATACTCTTATATCCTAGATCGATCAGAGAGAGCCACAAGACCACTTTTCCACCGATGTAACCTTCTGTACCCATGAGATCCCATCTTGGGGCCTGTTTCGGCGATCTGCCGGAGGGGGAATCGATCACGGAGGGCTTCTACATCAACCCCATTGCCTCTCTGATGAAGCGTGAGTAGTTTACCACAGACCTTCGGGTCCATAGTTATTAGCTAGATGGATTCTTCTCTCTCTTTGGATCTCAATACAAAGTTCTCCTCGATCTTCTTGGTGGTTCGGCTTTCTCTTGGAGCCGTTCGATGACTTGCTCCCACCAAATGAGAACATAATCTTGGAACTCCAGGGATGCCATGGCTACCTTCTCTTCCTCGTTGTAGTAATGAAGACGGAATTTCTTATC
Source organism: Aegilops longissima (assembly GCA_021605205.1). Taxonomy (NCBI): domain Eukaryota; kingdom Viridiplantae; phylum Streptophyta; class Magnoliopsida; order Poales; family Poaceae; genus Aegilops; species Aegilops longissima. The sequence continues at coordinate 526,441,130 of CM038682.1, read as the reverse complement.
CACTTTTAAGGCCCATGAGAGGTCGTCTTCGGGATCGGTGCCTCCGGGAGAAATTAGGCATATTGAACTTGAGCTTGCCGTAGCGTTGCTCGTCATCATCTCAATGGTGTCATAGCTCTTGTCTTGGAGGCGGGTGTTCAACCTCGAGGTCCTCTTGCCGCACTTTATTAGCTTGTCATTGAGGCGATTGTTTCTTGCCCGGTTCCTCCTTTCATGGCGTTCCTCAAGATGCGCGGCTTGCTCTTGGCACACTTGAGGACATGCCTCTTCTTCTTCGTGCACACGATGGTTGTGCTCCTTGACGACGCGAGTTGCTTCTTGTAGAGCACGTTGCACTTCAAGCGCTTGTTCCTCATGGCGTTGTTGTTCTTGTCATAGTGCGTCGTCGTCTTGGTTTTCTTGGCATTGATGTTGTCGAGCTTGCTCTTGGTCCATGGCATCTTGTTCTTGGCGACAATGGCGTTCACGCTCGCGAATGCGGTCTTGCAATCCATTTCCATGGAATGGATTTTGTGAATCTTGATGATCTTGATGGTCGTGTCGAAGATGAGAACATGCTCATGGAAGACTTGCATCCGAAGATGTATTCGAAGAATGTTGCCTTGAGCGGCGTCCTCTTGACGAAGAATATGTGGAAGAAACGCAGTTGACCATCATGGCACGGAACTCGTCCATTTGGGAAGTAAGCTTGGTGTCGAGGTAGTCTCTTGCTCTTGCTTCAGATTGTTGCAAGTCGGTGGCGATTTGCTCGATGCCGTCGCCCAAACTTCATTTCCTTGATGCAAGGCTTGTTGAATGCCAAAGTGTTGAACCTTTTATACATAGTCATTCGGTGCATCTTGCTCATCATAGAGTGGGTTGGAAGAGGTGCCCGGCCTATCCATCATAGTCAAGTGGAAGGTGAGTCGCAAATGAGAGAACAATACGAAAGTTACCTTTCTCAAGATTGTATATGTATCGAGTATCACTCAATTTAACGCTATAATAGGAGAATTCACTACAAAAAAAGACACATCCGTGACATTTTGGGCCGAACGAATTTTTTTTCATGTCATACATATGACACTTCTATGACGATAATTGTGACAAAACCCGGTATCATCATAGATGTGGTGGGCTCCTACTTCTATGACAAAAAATCATGACAGAAAATGGGCTTTTCTTCCTGGGCGGGCCGGAGACGCAGCTGCATGACATTCTTTGGGCTGTCCATGACGAAGAAACCATGGTAGAAGCGAGGGGAGGAAAATTTCGGGAGTTCCGGTTACGGTGGGAGGTCGGGGCGGCGATCGCGTTTTCTCGTACACGTCGCGCGTGTGTGCGGCGTTAGCTCTAACTGAACCCGAAGCGAGGCGTTGGGCTCTAATCGAACCCGAGTGATTGCACTGCGAGCTACGCGTTCTTGAACCCGTGCGATCGATCGATGGCTGTTAATGAACCCGATCGGCGATTCGCCGCTCTTGTTGCTAACTAAAGCCGATCGATCGCCTGCAGGATGAGCGAGTGGCGTTGGGGGGGGGATTGGATGAATAGTGGCGGTGGCGTTGCTCTGGATGAATAGGACCCGTGGTGTGGTGGAGGGCTGGATGAGCAGTGAGCGATGGAGGGTGGTTGAGCGGGACCCGTGGTGTGGAGGCTGGATGAGCAGTGAGCGGTGGAGGGTGCCCGTGGAGGGTGGCTGAGCAGAGCGGTGGAGTAGCGCGGTGGAGGATGGAGGAGGTCGACGGTAGCCCGTGGAGGCTGGAGGAGGTCGACGGTGGAGATGAACAGTATCTCGTGGAGTCCTGTTTTGCGGTACGCCACACCCCTCCCGATGAACAGGACCCCCGTTTCAACCGTAGCGCTCCAACACAAGTCCGTTTCGTCCATTTTGCGGTACGCCACACCCCTCCCGATCAACCGGACCCCCGTTTCGACCGTAGGAGGTCCGTTTCCTCCGTTTTTTTTGCGGTACGCCACACCCCTCCCGATCAACAGGACCCCCATTTCGACCGTAGGAGGTCTTTTCCTCCATTTTGCGGTACGCCACACCCCTCCCGATCAACAGGACCCCGTTCCGAACGTAGGAGGTTTGTTTCCTCCGTTATGCGGTACGCCAGGCCTCATTTCCATCGCCTGTTCCGTCCAAGCCCTCTCGATGAACACGACCACGCATTCCGTTCCGACCCAGCCGGTTGGCTCCCACGCGTTCTGTTGCCTCCAGATGAACACGACGCATTCCGTTGCCTCCCCATGAACACGACGACGACGCTGTTTCTCCATTCCGACCCAGCCACATACGAGCCCGGCGTGCGTACACATCGTGGCGTATTTTCTTTCTTGCACCACGGCGCTGTGCGTGCGTGTACATGCTACGCGCGGCGCCTCTACTACGACACATGCGCGCCTCTACTACGACACGTGCGCGCCTCTACATCGACCAGTATGTACGTACACGTTCGCGGCCAGAATGACAACGCTACATATGCTTCGACCAGGTGGGTCCCGACTGTCAGGCACTTCCTTGCGTGCGAAGATGTAGCTGGTGGGTCCCAGCAAACAGGGGGGCGAATCGTTTTTTTCCCGGACGCACTTCCTTGCGTGCGAAGATGTAGTTGGTGGGTCCCAGCAGTCAGGGGGCGAATCGTTTTTTTTGCCCGAACGCACTTCCTTGCGTGCGAAGGTGTAGCTGGTGGGTCCCAGCAGTCAGGAGGGAAACATTTTTTTCATGAAATACGGTGGCCCGTCCGGTGGGTCCCTGCTGTCAGGTGGAGGACTCATTATTTTCCGCGTAATAACGAGGCACTTCCTTGCTGCGGCCGTGGACCCAGCTGTCAGCCTCTCCATGTATAGTCCACGTCCGATGGAAGTCGTTCCTTGACCACGTTGACCACGCCGCGCCGAGAGCACCAGGGCGGTGGACGATGGCAAGGCCTAGGAAGGGGATGGCGAGGAGGCGGTGAAGACGCGTCAGTGGATGCCCATGCGGAGAGGAGTATGAGGGTTCACTCGTTCGGCTGCGGCGTTAGGCTGCCGTCGCCGCAGGGCCTGGCTAGTGGAGGGAATAGTAGGGGGCGGTGAGGCCTCCGCGGCAGCACAGCCGGCCACGGGAGGCAGGGGCAGGCGGCACGACCGGCGCTGCTTTGGGCGGCTGGAGCAAGAAGACCAGAGGTTGAAGAAGCACTACGGCCATTGGATGGACATCGTACGGTCACTGGAGCTAGAACCGTTCATATTGACTAAGTTGACAAAGCCCTCCGTCGCCGTCAACTTAGTAGGCCCACAAGTCAGCCACCCACCAAGGTGGGTCCCAGCTAGCAGGGGGAGTATTCATTTTTTTGTGCGTAATAAAGAGGCACTTCCGGTGTGTCCGAGCTGACAGCGGGGGGAACGTTTTTTCGTGAAATACGGTGGCCCGTCCGGTGGGTCCCAGCAGTCAGGGGGAAACATTTTTTTCACGAAATAAGGTGGCCCGTCCGGTGGGTCCCTGCTGTCAGGTGGAGGAATAATTATTTTGCGCGTAATAAGGAGGCACTTCCTTGCGGCCACCGTGGACCCAGCTGTCAGCCTCTCCACGTATAGTACTCTTCCGATGGAAGTCGCTCGTTGACCACGTTGACCACGCTGCGCCGAGAGCACCAGGGCAGTGGACGACGGCGACTCCTAGGAAGGGGATGACGCGGAGCTGGGGAAGACGCAGCAGTGGAAGCCCACACGGAGAGGAGTACGAGGGTTCACTGGTTCGGATGCGGTGTGAGGCTGCCGTCGCCGCAGAATAACAGGGGGTGTGGGTGAGTGGAGGGATGACCTGGCCAGCGGTGGGAGTAGTATGGGGGCGGTGAGGCCTCCGCGGCAGCACAGCCGGCCACGGGAGGCAGGAGCAGGCGGCACGACCGGCGCTGCTTTGGGTGGCTGGACCAAGAAGACCAGAGGTTGAAGAAGCACTACGGCCGTTGGATGGACATCGACGGTCCTTGAAGCTAGAATCGTTTATATTGACTAAGTTGACAAAGCCCTTGGTGCGCTCCAAGTTAGTAGGCCCAGGCCAGCCTCAAAGCAGTGCGCCCGGATGTCGGGGAGGAATCATTTTTGGGCGGCGAAGCTAAGAATATCCGAGATTGAAGAAGAAGCACGACATCCGTTGGATAGACATCCAATGGCCACTGCTGCTAGAACCGTGTGTTGACTATAATAAGTTGACAAAGCCTTGCATACGCGTCAACTTATTTTTTTAGGGGACGCGTCACTTAGTAGGCCCACAAGTGTGTGACAGAGAACATATAGCCCATTTGCGTTTTGTAAGAATGTACAACCCATTTTTGAATTCTAATGGAATTTACAACAACCCATTTCTAGTTTTCTAAAAGTACATCCCATTTTCTAGCTAGGACAATGATTAATAATTTCAATCAACCGTTGAAGACATAATTCAATAAAATTTCCCACATTTTGATGGGATCCGAAATATTTTTATCCCAAAATTTCTAGTCAGATTAAATATAAATTTGTATTACGTAAAAATCAATGAAACATTGCTTGGCAGCAACAATGAAAATTTAAGATTTTCAAAATCCATAAATAATATTTTATAAACTAATTTAGTGTTTGGTGCATTTTTTATAGTTACTGCCCAGTTTTATAATTACATCCCATTTATTATTTTTAAAGCCCATTTTCCTGTTAAGCCTAATGCATCCCTCCTAGGAAAGATTTGCAGTCCAGTAGGCGGAGAATAACAAGTTGACCTTGCAGGTATTCCCCAAAAAGGCGTATAGCTGGGCTAGCCATTTTCATCTTGAAAAAATTAGTATCTGGGCTGGATATCGGCCTGGCCTAGGCAGGCCACAGCCCGCTTGATTAATACCCTGCTCTCCTCACGAACAACAGCGAAATCATCGCCAAGGAAAACTCTGCAATGCTCACGCCTCAAAAACACAAATACTGGTCGAGCTGCTTGGTCCCAGCTGTCGGCCGCACCTTGTGCAATTCTCTCGTTTATATTGACTACATAGGTTGACAATGGTGTTGGACCATGATGTCAGGAAACCAGGAGAAAGCAAAAAAAATATAGTTGTACATAATAAGGAGGCACTTGCGTACGTACGGCTATGGCCCTAGTGGGTCCCTAGTGTCATCCAGTCAAAATAAAGTCATCTCCTGAATCCTCATGTTCGTTGACCATGTTAAAATGCTCGGCGCCACGACGAGCGCAACAACTCGAAGGACAATGGAGAGGGCCTCGCGGGCCCTCTGAAGGTCGATCTGGCGCCGCTGCTCATTGAGAAGCCAGGATCATCGGCCACCTATGAGCACCTTGAGAAATTGAGGCGGCATGAAGCGGTAAGGCGCGCTTGGGAGCTCTGGTTTATTTCAAACCTGTATTAACATACAAGTGTAATTTACTCGTCATCGAAACAACGCGTAAAATACATGCGTAATGAAACCGAGGGCCGAGGTGCGTAAGTAAAACCGGCGGGTTCTGCGAGTAATTTGAGAGACCGATGTATATTTTACGAGCACTGCTATATGGGCGACATTACCAGACGATACATGCACGACGTGCGTATCATGCCATCCATGGGCAAGGCTGAAATAGCAGCTAACGGCTGGATTAGCAATCGCCCGAGTGTCGTTCAGCGTTTTTATCATGTGTGAAGTACTTCCGATATTTTACTAGTCGAAATCGACCAACCAAGCGCCTTCGCCCGAGACCATCTGCTTTAATTTACAAGCGTCAGTTTTACAAGTGGTTTTGGTTGGAAAACGACAATCCAATCATGGCCTAATATCATGAGTTGGTCGGAAGATCATATGGTTTCACGTCTAACCTACCTGACTTGTCGTATAGGCTATGAATGAAACATCAGACGATGAACTTCTTAAGCACGGAAACAACAGAAGAGGATGATCTTCTTAACAAGCAAATCATTGGCATTAGATCGACATGTAAAACAATACGAAGCATTATTCTCAGGAGGCAAGGTGAACAGCTCGTGATGCCGCATGCCACAACATTCCAAGCTCAACTTTGCAATCAAACACAAGGCCTGGCATTACATAGAAAATATTCAGAACAAACTGTTAACACAGGAATATCTTAGCAGAGTAACTATTTACTTCTAAACTGAACACAGGAATAGGAAAAAACACTCGGCGCTGCTCACGATGAGGCGCCCCACTCAAAAATATCAAATGCATGTCTTCTGGCTAACATCAATGAGCAAATTTTGACAAGGTTTTCCAATTTCAATATATTAAACTAACGTCTTCTTGCTAACATCAATGATTAAACTTTGACAAGCTTTTCCCATTCAAAATATGTAATGCCTATGATCGTGGAGTCTTGTCGCTTCTTGCTAACATCAATGATTAAACTTTGACAAGCTTTTCCCATTCAAAATATGTAATGCCTATGACCGTGGAGTCCTGTCACTTCTTGTACTTGTTTGGGCACTTTTTGCCCAGGGCACTCCACGTGTTGTTAAATTTCCAAAGGTCTCTGCAGACTAGTCATGTCACCGGTGTCTAATATTTATGGCACCGGCTGAAGCAATGGAGGGATTTGGTGCCAAACTAAGAAAATGTGAAATTGGCACCTCTTTTGGCCTACATAGTGGAAGGCCTAATACTGGGTAAAGATTCTCGGTCATTCCTTCTGTAATGTAGCACAAACAGTGACTGCTTCTTTCTGCAAAGTGGAACGACCAACTAGACCCAGTAATGCAGCAGTTTGCCTTGGACACATTGGCTCCTTTTGTGCAGTTGAACTAAAATCGAAGTCGGAATAAAACCGAGCTTTTATTTTGATATCCCTGTAAGCAACAAAAGGTATAAGGGAAACAATTGCTGAGAAATAACGGTTGATGACTTGTACTCCTAGAAGAAAAACATCTACTGATCTACCTTATCTTAATGGGAAACAAAGCACGGGAGTAGCAATTCTCAATCAGTGTGATTCATTCATATTAAGCGAGACATTATCTTAACAATACCTTGTTTCAACATGTATAAAGAACGAAAAAGCAGAAAAGTATCATTCCTAAAACAATGCGACTGATTCATTTTAACAGAGACATTATCTTAACAATACCTTGGTTAAACATGTAGAAAGAACTACAAAGCAGGATAGTACCATTCCTAACAAGTGTTGCAGTTTTGATCTAAGATTCAGTAGTTAATTAATTCTGAGAGTGGCATTGCTTAATTTTACCAGCGGCATTAGATTAACGAAAAGCATAAACAGTTCCAGGGGAGAGTGGGCGCAACAACAGTATGTGCTTCCGTCTACTTATAAAGGGGGTGATGCAGAGTTTGTTGTAACAAAGCAACACGCATCATGTCTGGGTTGGTCCCATTTTTGTTCACTATTTAATGGGAAAAGACAGCAATACAATAGCTTCAATTCAAAATTTATTTAAAACAGTACCAAAACAAGTAGCACAACATCTCAAAGCACACTGCACATCATGTGGATGAGACCAAGATTTGAAACAACTCGCCACGAAGACTGGAAACAAATCTCGATCTCCTTTTGTGCAGTTCCACAAAAATTAAGCAAAGTCACCGGTGTGACATTCAAGTTGAACTGCACAAAACACTCTTAAAACATAAGTGTTTCGAGTAGCGAAGCAAAATGTCGCAATAGCAACAAGTTGAATCGATAACCCTGTTTTAACAGAGGCAAAAAGGAAACAATTAATTGCCGATAAATGAGGATGAAACTAACGGTGACAGAAAGAAGCATCTAACTTATCTTGGATGGAAAACAAAGTAGGATAGTAGCATTTCTAAAACGGTTGCATTTATTCATATTAACAGATACATTCTCTTGAAACAACATTCGTTAAAAAATGTAATTTACTTTTAACAGTGGCATTGCTTCAATTTTCCGGCGACATTCTTAGATTAACAACAGCAAAATAGCTGTATGGGACATGCCGGCACCATAATAAATCCTGCGTATAAATGGGTGATCACGAGTATGTAGCCAAGCAGCATATATGCAATGGTCCCATATTTGTTCTCTTTGAACCTTTTTCCTAAGTGAGGGCAGCAAATCTAGTCCTGCACAAACTACCCGACCCCCCAGTTACTTACAGATGTGTGTACTGGGTTACCCCTTTTCCCTTTTCAACAAAGAGATCGGTTACTTACAGATGTGTGTCTTTGGGTTACCCCTTTTCCCTTTTGACCTACAAACCGGCGGATAGCAGTCTATACTACTTTCGCCCTCCTTTCCTCATTGAACCACGTCCTAGATTCTTGCTCCAGCCCACCGCACCCTTCTTTCCTCTTTGAACCAAGACCTAGATTCGACTACAGATCAAAAAGATCCACATGCAGCTAGAGCAGCAGCGGTTTCAAAAAACTTATACCTTAGGGTCGTCGGGATGTGGCAAGGCGTCTTGTGAGGAGGCGGATCTGCGCACACTACATACGGCAGCAAGGAAGAAGGGGTCGGTGGCCCTCCTGCACAGGCGCTAGGTGAAAGAGAACATCACAGCCGGCAGTGGATTGCCTCCCTCGCCGAAGGCGATAGAGTGAACGCTGCACCTCCTCCCCTTCCCGGTGCGATGGGATACAAACGCCTCCTTCACCAGCTGTGAGGGGGGAGAGAGAGACAAGAGGCCAACACAGTCTTGTTTAGATCTGGTGAAGAGAGGGTGAGAGACTGTGAATATAGCAAACCCTAGAAAATGAGCATGAGCCTCCGGCGTGTAACATATATGTAGTCTTGGCGGCGTGTGGAAGTGCAAACCCTAGCGAACAAGCTGAGGCTCCCGCTTATATATATACTACTGTAGTATGGACAGAGCTCCGGTGCCTTCATTGCACCTGCTTTTGGCTGTATGATGGTGAGCCAGCCACATTTTGGGCCCACTGTCATAAACCCAAAGCAGTGCACTAAATCAATGAAGCCGCGTCCATATAGTACTCTCGTGTATACGACTAATATATACTAGCGGAGTGGTTTTCTTATTCTCTCCATAACAATCATTTTAAATTGTGTAAGTATGAGACGAAACTCTTGATTTAATGTACAATGAAGAAAACTAATACTACTTCCGATGAACTAACGATCCACGCCCACGCGTCCTGGTCGCACTTCCTGTCCTTCACGTGTGGTACACTACCCTCCCTTAAGTAAACAACCACAAATGCGCCAAATTATCGGAAACGTGTGAGAGTGTGTACAAATAAAGAATTTTAATTTCAATTCTCAGAAAGGTTTGAGAGTATTACAAAGTTTGACTTGATCAAATCTAATATCTTGAGTAAATAAAATGGAGGCTACTCGTCCATCCGGGTTTTAGTCCACACCATTTTTTAAATGGAAGTTAATAGCTGGACAAATAAAATTACAGCGGAGCTGGAGACAAAGTTGTGAGAAGGCTTAGAAATCAATACAAAACTTATGCTCTTAGTACCAACGTCGATCCTTCTTCGAGGAAACATTTGGTTCATATCCAATTGTGTGATAAAATTGCACCAATGTGAAAGGCATTTGTGTCTCCAACGTAACCAAGATGGCGACGAAGGATATCATCTTTGTGCGTAACAAGCAAAAACACGATGGAAGACAACTTGTTTTCATTGAAAATCGACCAGCTTCACCAGCCGGCGCAACCATGAGGCGCAACCATGAGCATCAATAGGTCATCGTGGTGATGCATCATCCATTTGGCATCAAGTTTGGGTGAGGCACCTATGAAGTTCGACAAATCCTCACTGTGGTCTGTTTCTTCTCATTAATCAAGCTCGAGGAAGGAAGAACCACGTGGCGGGAGGACAGTGGAGGCGGAACAACAATGGCCATCAATTTTGTGCAGTTCCACTAAAATTGAGTAAGACATGCCGGGTATGGAGACACGCTTCGCTGTTTCCAAAAATATAAAAAAGGGTTAGCAATGACATCTCTATGGTCAATAAGAATTAATGAAAAGTACACCAACAAACAGAAGCATCATAATTATATCTTGATGGGAACTAAACCAGGATACCCGAGAAAAAAGGCATTTCTTCATTTAACCAGTGATAGTACTACCACCATATGGACAATGACCGCACAACCACCATATACTTTTTGTTGAAACAACATGTATACCTCCACCGAGGCATAAATCAGGACAACTTTTTGAGTTGCATTTCCTCTATAATAGTACTAGTAGGTGATGTTGGACCAGCCGACGAACCCTAGATACTACTATGCATGGGGAGCTGGGGAGTAGTCGCATAGAAGAAAACCCGCACGCAGCGACATGGGGAGCTGGACTAGTACAAGAAGTTATACCTCAGGTGGGCGAGATGTCGTTTAGGCGGGCGGGCGGGATCTGCCCACACGACGACAGCGAACAAGGGCACGGAGGATCTTCATCCGCGCCAGCGCCGGCTCCGAGAGGACGGTGCACATTGGCTCCATCCGTCGCCGACGGCGACAATGTCAACGCTACACCTCCTCACCTCCCGCAGCGAACAAGGGCGCGGAGGATCTCTGATAAAGTACACGTTTATTCCGGAGAAGGGCGGAAAATGGCAGCCCAATATGTAATGAATGATATCGATCAACCAACCATGCTCGAATATATCTTGGCCTCCGTGCGAGCCCGTCTATGTGTTCTCGCTCCTCGTCTCTCTCAAGGAACGGCGGGTTGGCTCTTTGCCATCAATTTAGATTAGTTTGCTCACACTCCTGTCCCACATGTCAGTGATATGCCAAGAGGAGGTGCGTTGACCGATAGCCATCTGGCGTGCTTGGTTTTGCACCTTCATACTACTCCTCCCTCCGTCCACAGTTTCTGGTAGCGCTTCATTATGATGCATTTCTCTCAATCCATTTCCACCACCAGAGAGACTTTAGGCGCGTTTGGTTTAATGCTCAATTAATTAGGGCGTGGTAACGCAATCAAGTCCACAATTTTCTCTTCATGTCTTTGTACTACTACGGAGTGGAGTAAGTGCATGCATGTGTGTACCGGGGTGGAAGCACTTGCATGCATGTGTGTATCTGTGCTATAACTACCAATGCTATTTTTCAGGCCGGTCGCTAGTCGCCTTGGTCCCACAGATTTTTTCTTTTTTCTTTAGCGCTGTATAAGCAATGTGAGATGGAGTAGTATGAGCAGATTCAAGAAGAGCGTATTGATGGTTGCTTCTTGAGCAACTTATAGTGGGAAAGGTGGGGCTTATGATTTGACTGCTCATTACTCACTATTAATGCGGCATAGCGACGGGCTGAGTCTCCCATGCGGTTGTGCACTACCCCTCGGTTCTTAAATATACTCCGAGTATATTTTTCTTTCTAGAATTTCAACAGTGACTACTCAAATATTTGTCTTTTGGAGATTTCAAATGGGTGGCACATCTGAGATGTATATATATACATATTTTAGAGTGTAGATTCACTCATTTAGCTCCGTATGTAGTCACGTGTTGAAATCTCTAGAAAGACGAATAAAATATTTAGGAATGGAGGGAGTACACATACGAAGGTAAATGAGTGAATCTACACTCTAAAATATGCCCATTTGAAATTTGTAAAAAGGCAAATATTTAGGAACGAAGGAGTATACTTTTGTGCATGGCACATGGACCCGGATGATGAAGAGGCTTCTGGCAATGCTATCAAGCTTCCATCATTTGTTTACATAATTGACGTACTATACAAATAATTTTCAAGCGACATGAAATTGTACAATGGTGTGAGCTTTCAGCTTTTGTTTCGCGTGTCTTGCCATCGATGCTCTTTCGGAAACAATAAAAAACTAACTTCCTTGCTAATGCATATCAATTATTAGCAGATCAGAGCTAATAATTACATCACAACTGAAGACAGAGTTGTGAGAAGGTGTTAAATTAAAATTGATCCATGCTTTCATTGGCAGCAATGTCCCCCCAACTCTGTCTAAATTAACAAGGCATGTTGGGAAAAAAAAGTAGCTGTCTGGAGCATGCAACATTCCGATCATTTTGTGCAGTTCCACTAAAAGAGAGCTGAGCGTCCCTGTTCCAAAGATATTAAGTGTGATTACGATAACAGAGGACTGCTGATGAAACAATAAACACACAAATAGAAGCCGGTCACCTTTGCAGTCTCTCTTAAGAGTAACTAGTTGGAGAAGATTAGGCTCGGAGTTGGATGAGGAGGATAGAGCAAAACCAATCTCCCTTTTGCGATCGCCTTTGAAATGTAGAGGCGTTGCCCGTGTGACATTTTAGTACAACTGCACAAAACACTCTTAAGAAAAAAGTGATTTGTGCAGTTCACCAAAAGGTTGCAATAGCAGCGAGGTGAAATGGATAGCCCTGTTTGCAAAAAAGAGGTAGAAAGGAAACAATTCTTGGCCAATAACAGTTGATGACACATGCGACGACAAAAAGAAGCATATTCCTTGCCCTAAGGGAAGATAACAACACGGTTGTGTTTGTCTAAAGCAGTGTGAGGAAGAGAATGCAATATGGAAAATCTGTTGGACGAGCTATGTTTTGGGCAAAGAACTATGGAAGATCCACATGCAGCGGCGTGGGAAGGCAGGCGGTGGAGCAAGGCGGAGGGGATACACGGAGGTCGTCGGGATGTAACTAGGTGAGTGGCGGTCGCGGAACCTCGAGCAGGTGGCGAGGCCCTGCCGCCGAGGCTTAGTCGAGAAGGCGGTGTGTACCGCAGATCGGGACGTGCTGCCTAAGGCGCCATCGAGCGGAGAAGCGATGCACTTCCTCCCTTTCCCTGGCGGACGGGATGCAGCGGATCAGTGACCAACGGTGAGAGAGAGAGGCCACCGCACTCCCTTTCCCCCGGCGGACGGGATGCGGCCGGATCAGTGACCAACGGTTAGAGAGATAGAGGCCACCGCAGCCTTCTGTGAGATACTCGAAGAGCAACAAACCCGTGCACGCAAGGCTCCATTGTATATAGTGAGCGGACTACCTTTTCTCCTTAAAAATCATCTTATATTACGTATGCGTGCCATTGGCGCTATAACTTTATTTAAAATAACCCGACAGCGTGTCAAGTCGAACTTTGTTTCGTGCGGCGTGGTACTGCGACCTCCCTAGGTAAAAACCGCTTCTGAGCGTTCAAATTAGCACGTGGGCTGCCATTTCATAAAGAAATAGGCTCCACCGTGTACCAGCTGGTGTGGCTGGGCACGGCGTGAGTGCGTGCACAGTGCACCTATTCTCTTCTTGTATCGTACACCACCTCGTGGGGTTGTGTGAGAGAGATACAAACCTAGAGAGATATAGTGTGTGGGTTCTTGAGAGTTTTTTTTTGGGGGGTCAATAAAAAATGTAACATATGCAATATGTGTGAAATAGAGTCCTGGATATAACATATATATAGAGGCGATCCACGAGAAGAGAGTGGAGGTATCATCGGCTTGAGGTGTCCATAGAATCGAAAAGAGGATGATGTGTGTGTGTGTGTGTGCAGCGATCGATAAAGAGTGTCATCAAATTTGTGTGTGCCACGTCAAAGATATAGAGTGGCTGGCCCTCTTTGGAGCGTGAGAGGGGCATGTGCAGTTTGTCTCTGTGGCATGGATACCTACCTGCAGCGCTCGACTATCGGTGTGTGGTGGGGAAGAGGAGGCCCAATTAACTATAGAGGTACAATGGCTGGTATATGTGTGGAGGAGGAGAGAGACCTACCTCATGTATTAAGGAGATCGATCTGCCTCATGTATTAAGGGAGATCGATCGGCATCCATGCATATGTGCAGGAGAGGAATAAGGTTGGGAGAGAGACAAAGCTAGAGTGTTGGAGGGGGTGGTAGTGGAGTTGCTTCTAATAAATGGTGGGATAAGCTTGCTAGACAAACGGAGGGCACGCCCACAATATCAATAAGAGAGGAGATGGCTGCTTGTTGTCTGTGCACGTGCGTGTGAGAGACGGGTCAGGACGCATGCACGAATGATGAGGGGGGACAATGTGGCTGTGGTAAGCAGACATAACTACATAGGAAGATCAATCGCCCTTTGTTAGAGAAAGAAGAGACATAACTTGTGAGGTACGTCGATCGATGGGGGGGGGTAGCTAAAGTAGATCTAGGTATATGTTGGGACATCGATCGGTATACATGCATGTGTGTGTTAGAAGCAAATGAGGCACGAGGAGAAGGATAGAGAGAAAGGGATGCATGTAGGAGGTGGTACGAGAGGCATACTATATCGGCGGGGAGGAGTAAAGTAGCACGAGAATGATGAAAAGAGTGGTGGGAGTGAGGCATGGGCGGTGATAAGAGAAGAGGGAAGCTTGTGTTTGTGCTAGGCACACTTGGCTAGAGAGGCATATCGATCGATGTGTGCCATAAAGAAGGAGCTGGGGGGCCTACACACACCGTGGGTGAACGACCTAAAGTGAAAAGATGAATTTGCGCGATGGAGCTAGAGAATGCTGAGGGAGGGTGAGAGGGATGCGGGCGTGTGCATGCACAAGAGAAATTTAGCGCTAGCAACAAAGATAAGAGGGTTGTGTGGATGTAAAAGACGAATATAGATCATATATACTTCATTATAAAAAGCGAATTCAGATATTTGAAGAATTTATCATAGTGTTTTAAACCGACGCATGTGTGAATATATATAACAATGCTACACATGGTGTGTTTATGAACATGTTATACTACATTTAATATATTTTATCTCTATCTTATAAAAAAACGGAGTTGTTGATGATGGTGTGCCTTCCATCCTGCATTATAGGCCATCCGATTTATATCTGGCGGATAGCAAGGAAACTATGATGGTTGAAGTTGGTAACAATCATGATTGTAGATTCTTATTGAAATAGAGAAACGAATTCAAATTTAGTTCGAATTGCAGTGGTAGTATAGACATTTGGAATGCACTAAAATGTTGGTATGAGTAGGTTAAAATGATTATACAACAAGCAAAAAAAAATTAATCGGACATAACATGGATTCATACTCCCTCCTTCCATCTATATAGGGCTTAATGAGATTTTTGAGACCGCCTTTGACTATTGACAAGATTAATAGTACATGACATGCACAATGTGGAAATTATATCATTGAAAGAACCTTTCACAGATGAAGTAAACGGTGTGCTTTGTGTAAGTTGCATGTCATATATCATTGCTCTAATATTTGGTCAAAGTTAGCATCGAAAAACACATTAGGCCCTATATAGATGGAAGGAGGGAGTAGCTTTGAATAGCATTTGTATAGTGAAACGGGGCAAGACTCTCTCTTTGTGTGGTGTGAATAGTTTTATTTTTTTCATTTTCTTTTTGGTTGAGGTAAGTGCGACTTGATTTGAGTGCGTACAAGTACAATATTACTACATGTTAGGCTTGTCCTAAAATTCAACGCGTCTTGTTATATCCGAAAATTCAGATATCGTGCTCCCAAAACTGGCGCCTTCACAACCCGCGCCTTGCTATCCCGAAATTACAACACACGCGAAAACTCCTCCAGCTGCCAAATCCCGACGCATGAAATCCCCCTTCTAACCCTGAGCCGAAAGGGCCGCTAGTTCAAATCGGTGGGGTGTACTTTTGTAACACACCCTACATTTTGGACAAGCGCGTCCCTAAGTCATGCTTCACCCCCTCCCATCGGCCCCTTTTCGCCATTCGAAATCGCAGGCCACAATAACCTCTCCGCTCCAGCCGCGAAACCCCACCCTCTTCCATCCGCCACGTCACCGCTGCCCAGCCGGAGCCTCTTCCCTGACGACGTCGTCCACCACAACAGCTCGACGTCCCTCGTCCACCTACCCAGATGAGGATCCGTCGTCCATCTCGCCGTCCCGCCGGTTCAGCCGCCCCGTCCTCCACCTCCAAGGAGCTGCTCCAACGATTGCCTCGTCTATCGCGGCTGCTCCATCCCCACAACGCCGCCTTAACCTGCTGCACCGGAACCGCAACATCCTCACCGACTCCTCGGACGAAGCCGAGGCCTACTCGCGCCACCAAAGAGGTTGTACACTCATCGCATCCCACCTTCTCCTTAACTCGACCTCCCGGCGCCGACGGTGCTCCATACCGCACCCCCATGGAGCGGCTACCTTGAAGCCGTGTGCATGGGCGACATCTCCACGCGGCTCTCCCCATCTGCGAGGCCCCTTGGTGGCGGCGTCCATACCAGCCGGATCTGCTGCTACTTCTCGGCTCTCGCTTCGCTTCGCTTCGCGCTGCTGCTTGCTGCTGCTCGGCTCTCGCTCGATCGTTCGCTCGCCCAGCTTGCTGCTGCTCTTCTCCCCTCACTCGTGTTGCTGCTCTGCTCGATTAAGCCACACTTGATCGGTGAATCGACTTTTGGGTCGATCAATTCTCGGGGTTGGGAGGGCTCGCTTGAGTTAAGGAAGAACCACCCTTGGCGGGGGCGAGGGCTCACGGAGAGGTACCCACTATCTATCTTAGGGTTCAGGGTGGGGCGGGGGCCTAGAGGGCTGGCGGGCGGCGGTGGCGAGTTGTTTCGGGCGGCGAGGCGGCGCTGGGGCAGCGGTTCGGCCGGTGGTGGTGGCGGCTCGAGGGTGCAGGTTGAAGATGAACTGCAGGCCCTCCTAAACTACATGTCAAGTGCCTCTCTGCTACCATTGCGTTCAGTTTCGACGGTAGCATTCAGATTCCTGATAAATTTCAGTTTCGACGATTAATTTCAGAGTCAACAGTTTTACCTCATCTGTTGTAGTCGGTGGTTTTGGTGATGTTAATTTTACATCCATTTTACAT
The DNA here is from genome assembly GCA_021605205.1 of Aegilops longissima. Taxonomy (NCBI): domain Eukaryota; kingdom Viridiplantae; phylum Streptophyta; class Magnoliopsida; order Poales; family Poaceae; genus Aegilops; species Aegilops longissima. Next base: position 526,424,458 of record CM038682.1, on the reverse strand, counting down.
CATCTATTGGAGATGCTATTATAATCCCACTTGAGATTGACGATGTCCGTCTTGTGCTGCTTCAGCCTTGGCGTCTTCTGGCTCACGGAGTTGCTCCAACGACGAGCGATCCATCACTGTGAGAGCAGTGCCACGGACGCCGTCTCTGATTCCTCGGATCTTCCTCCACACCTCCGACAGCCACCTCTACCTCAACTACTTCAGCGACCAACCCAATGATCTTTGAGGTTAAACACGGCTCTGACAAAGAGGTTGTACACTTGTTGCATCACTTATTACTATACATTCACGTCGATCCATTAGGGCTATTTTGGTTCAATGGAAAATGTCGATCCTTTGGTTGTTACCATCACTCTAAATTTCTACATGCTCTCCTTACATAATCTCACCATATTTTTTAGTATGCATGTCGATATTGTACAGTCATGCTGAACATGTAGAGAAAAAGAGAAGAGTTTTTTGCGGCAATACAATGTCATGCAGACATCGCTCCATGGTGGGTTCAATGGCAAACCCTCCCCACCCTCTCCAGATTGTAATCCAGAGGAAGATATCTGTTCTGAGGCGGATTCGAGGCGCCGTGACCACTCCTATTTACCCCCCAAGGTGTTTGCTCTACCTTGGCATGATGATGTTAGTCATATCATGCATATGTTACCTTGCAGTGCCTACTTTTGATATCATATATGTCATCCGCTTAGTTTAGACATGTTACGTAATGCCACTGTTTAGTTTCTATATCATATATGGGAATTATGCAGTCTCATGTCTTTTAGCCAGCCATAATATATGTGAAATGTACAATGCCATCCTGTTTAACCAGGCATCATATATTTGAATGATATCTTGCCCATCCTTTTCTTCATTACATTTCCATTTGTCGACAATGTTTGTACATTAAATTACTCTTCCTGTGAATCAGCCATTTGGGTGGGAGATGGAAAAATCTGGAGTGAAAACAAGGCCTTCAGAGCAGACAGTGCTACCAGTCGAAGCAGATCTCTTGTTGGGTCCTGATAGCTCCTCAGAGATGGATTGAGAGACAGATGACCTACTCCCCCACTGAGGTGTATGCTCTAACTTGGCATGGTTATACTGCTCATATCATGCATACGGTGTCTTGCATTGCATAGTTTAGACATCATATACACAATATTCAACACCATGTTCTTAGTTCAGACATCATATCGAATGCCCTCTATTTAGCATATAAATCACATATGTGAAGTAAATGATGCGATCCTGATTACTTAGATAACATGTAGGTGAATTATGTCATGCGATCCAGTTTAGTTATTCATCATATCTTTGAATTATGTTATGCTATGCTATCCAGTTTAGATAGACATCATATATGTGAAATTATGTCATGCTATCCGTTTTAGTTAAACAATATACATGTCAACTATTTCATGCCCTCTTTTTCCACACTATCTATTGCATCATCTCTCATACAATGTACGTACATTCAACTATGTTTCCTGTTTATCAACCATTTGAATTGGGGCGGGTGATGCGGTATCTAGCGGAATAAAAACACGGTCTTCAAATAAAAGCAGTGCTACCTCTTGGTGGAGATAGCACCCGGTTGTACATGCACAAGAACCAGCCCTACCACACATAACCCAAACTCTCGCAGAGTTGTACCCCTCTTTGCGATGGACAGAGAACCAGCTTCACCCAATCTAACCCCAACCCCAGCCGATAGTAACCCAGTTCCTATTGACACAGCACCATCTCCACCACAGAGCTCCCAAACAAGAGCAGTTAGTAAGGCAGCTCTAGTGCCCAAAGGGCCGATACTATCACGGCGAACCCCAACTCCACGGTTAATACGCCTATTCCGGTGGAGGAAGCACAACCATCCGATCGTAGTTTAGCATCTATCGCATTTGATGTTGTTAAATCGTATGTGCGTATCTTCCCATCTTGGAAATATTATATGAAGATGAAGGAAAATGCCGATTGCGTGTGTTTGTCCGGGAGTTATGTGTAAGTAATGTTATTCATGGCAATTACTTTGCTTCGTCCCATACATCTTACCTCCGTGATGGTTATAATACAGCAAATTTTCCCATTTTCTCTATAGAGAAGGACCGATTTGGAAACTCGGGATGAGGTAACCTGTGCTAATACCTCTGCTATCTTCAAGAATGCTTGGTGGCGATATCGAATTACGAAGAAAGCGTACTTCACCGGCAAAGAAACTCATCAAATTCCCTTACGTTCTCTGAGACACATTTCTTTGGATGATGGTCGGGAGCGCCTTGTTATCTTGGTCCCGAACCAAGAATGTGGTAAGGTCTATGAGCTCATTTTCTATTTTTAAGTATTTTATTCTTGCGTCTTACTATACTCTGTTCATGTAGAACAAGTGCCTAAACCTGAAGAATAACTGTTCTAATTTAAGATTCCATTGCTACCATAGTTCAAAAAAGCGCTAGGCGTTAATTGTGCGTTTGCCACCGCCTTGCGCTTCTTGACCAAAGCGCATGCTTATGCAGATTATGCCTGATTATGCATAGTTATGCTAATGCGTTTGCCAGCGCCTAGAGCCTAGGCACGCTTAAGCACTCGCTTAGGCGCGCCTTTTTTAACTATGATTGCTTTGCTCTTGTATCACTGTATTTACTCATACAAACTTATTTTAAAATTGAAGGATCCAATCAAAACTCCAATGGCAAGCAGGTATGTTCACGCATGTTTCTTTAACAGGTTTGCTCTTATCAATAGCTCTGTTGATTTCAATTTCAATTGTGTATCAGATTGACTTTCATATCATGCACATTACTAGCATCAATGAGCCAATAGTGTTGTTGTACATGTAGACCCGTGGTACCCATCTGAAATCTTGTTGTGTCGTGTAGTTTCCCACGCTTTGTATTCTTTCACTTTGCTGCTTTGTCTTGAGCTGATATGATTTGAACCGTGTCTCTATTTTGATTTGGCAAGACAATGCAAAGTGACCATAGGACATAGATATATGTTTGTTTGATGCTTTTATTTTGTACTAGTACTTGGCAATAGAAGACTTGGTAGTTTAATCCTGTCCACCTTACTAATGAACTGGTTCACGAAATGAGTTTCATATACTAGTACATGCTAAACTTGTTATGTGTATGCTTGTTTCTTCTTTTAGAATCTTGTGAGAATATTGGGGAAGAGTGCCTTATTAAGCAATGGTAAAGGAAGTAATGCAGATAAGGTTCAGGATAGTGACACATCCTTGTTGGTCTCCAACAAAGCTGATAAAACAGCCAAGGAAGACTATCTTGAAGACAATGAGACAACCCCAAAGTCTTGTCTTGGTTGAGTGTTGATTCTTGGCCACTACCGCTTGCACAAGCTATTCAAACTCACTTTGTCTGAATGAATTCGGTTTCTTGAGTCTCAACTACAAGCTAAAGACATCGATCACTGTGTCTTTGTGACAAGAAGCGGAAGGACTGCGAAGTCCAGAGTCGGATGCATACTTTACGGTGCAATGACAAGCGTTGGAGGATTTTAGCACCAAACAGACAAAGCTAATCAGCTTGCTAAGCTTATTGCCGCATGGTGGATACCGGATAACGTTTCTTGAGCTCTTGAAGTTGTTTGAGTTATGCTCTTGTTTCTTTGCCGCGTTTATTTGCCTTGGTGGCCAATTTTGGTGGCCAGTGTATGTAATATGCTGTTTTGTTCCCTATATTTGCACTGGTGGCGAACTTTGATGCCCAGTGGATGTAATATGTGTAATAGCGGTAATAGGCTAGCGTTAATTGCTTGCTTATTTATTTCCTTATTGTCTTGTTTAGTTGTTTGCTTGTAGTCACTGCAGTTCTTTTCCTGTGTTTTTCTAGTGGCCACAATAGCCTATTTTGGTAACTAGGCCAAAATAATCATGGCAACACATGGACTGTTGTAACCATGGGCCTCCTGCAGGCCGTATGATCCATGGGCCTTCGTCCGGCCGTAGGATCCATTGGCCTTCTATACGGGCCGTAGGATCCATCGGCCTTCTATATGGGCCTTAGGGTCCATGGGCCTTCTACGGGCCGTAGGGTCCATGGGCCTTCTACGGGCCGTACGATCCATGGGCCTTCTACGGGCCGTACTATCCATGGGCCTCATACGGGCCGTAGGATCCATGGGCCTTCTACTGGGCGTATCAATTTCGCCAATCATGGGCCGTACTATTCGTGGACCATAACGGGCCGTTAATAGGCCGTATTTGATAACTCTATGAAAACAGCCCAGCGGGTTTTTGACATGAAAGCGCCCAGCGTATTAACGGTCCGCAAACGGGCCGACTGTAACGACGGGCTGGATTTGGCCCACAAGCAGAAAATGAAGTAACGGGCCGTATGTAACCGAATGCTGCAAATGAGCCCAAGAATCAATGGGCCCTGAGAAGGCCGAAAGATAACTTGGGCTGGAAATGGCCCAATGGAATAACGGGCCGTTAATGGGCCAAGAGTTGACATTGGGATTCCCAAGGTGACATTGGGGTAATCTATGCGTAGGGGTTGATGCACGTTCTCGTCTTTGTTTCTCCGGTAGAAATCTTGGGGCACTCTTTGAGGTTCTTTGTGTTGGGTTGAGTATTATGAATCTGAAATTGTTTGATGCGTATCGTATAATTAACTCATGGATACTTGTGGTGACATTGGAGTATCTAGGTGACATTAGAGTTAGTTGATGCGTATCATATGGTGTTATTTTAGTACGAACTCTTGGATAGATCGAACAGAAAGAATAACTTTATGGTGGTTTCGTACCATACAAACAATTTCTTCTTATGTTCTCCACTAGATAAGAACTTTGGAGTGATTCTTCATCACACGTTGAGGGATGGTTATATGATCCAATTGGATTAGCATTATTGAGAGATTGCACTACCGAAAGTACGGGCCCTAGGCTTTGTTTTCAAGCATTGCAATACTGTTTGTGCTCACTTTTGTTACTTGCTAGTTGCTACCTTGCTGTTTTTTATTGTTCCTATTACAAAAATCTATATCTACTATCATTACTACACCTGTATCATCATCTCTTCGCCGAACTAGTGCACCTATACAATTTACCATTGTATTTGGTGTGTTGGGGACACAAGAGACTTTTTATTATTTGGTTGCAGGGTTGCTTGAGAGAGACCATCTTGATACGTCTCCGTCGTATCTACTTTTCCAAACACTTTTGCCCTTGTTTTGGACTCTAATTTGCATGATTTGACTGGAACTAACCCGGACTGGCGCTGTTTTTAGCAGAATTGCCATGGTGTTCTTTATGTGCAGAAACAAAAGTTCTCAGAATGACCTGAAACTCCACGGAACTTATTTTTAGAAAATATTAAAAATACTAGAAGAAGAATCCACGTCCGGGGGCCACCACTTGTCCACGAGGGTGGGGGCGCGCCTCCCTGCCTCGTGGGCCCCCTGGAGCTCCACCGACCTCAACTCCAACTCCATATATTCGTGTTCAGGGAGAAAAAAAATCAGAGAGAAGGATTCATCGCATTTTATGATACGGAGCCGCCGCCAAGCCCTAAAACCTCTCGGGAGGGCTGATCTGGAGTCTGTTCGGGGCTCCGGAGAGGGGAATCTGTCGTCATCGTCATCATCAACCATCCTCCATCACCAATTTCATGATGCTCACCGCTGTGCGTGAGTAATTCCATCGTAGGCTTGCTAGACGGTGATGGGTTGGATGCAATTTATCATGTAATCGAGTTAGTTTTGTTAGGGTTTGATCCCTAGTATCCACTATGTTCTGAGATTGATGTTACTATGACTTTGCTATGCTTAATGCTTGTCACTAGGGCCCGAGTGCCATGATTTCAGATTTGAACCTATTATGTTTTCATGAATATATGTGAGTTCTTGATCCTATCTTGCAAGTCTATAGTCACCTACTATGTGTTATGATCCGGCAACCCCGAAGTGACAATAATCGGGACCACTCCCGGTGATGACCATAGTTTGAGGAGTTCATGTATTCACTATGTGTTAATGCTTTGGTCCGGTACTCTATTAAAAGGAGGCCTTAATATCCCTTAGTTTCCATTAGGACCCCGCTGCCACGGGAGGGTAGGACAAAAGATGTCATGCAAGTTCTTTTCCATAAGCACGTATGACTATATTCGGAATACATGCCTACATTACATTGATGAATTGGAGCTAGTTCTGTGTCACCCTATGTTATGATTTTTACATGATGAACCGCAACCGGCATAATTCTCCATCACCGATCCAATGCCTACGAGCTTTTCACATATTGTTCTTCGCTTATTTACTTTTCCGTTGCTACTGTTACAATCACTACAAAACCCAAAAATATTACTTTTGCTATCGTTACCGTTACTTCCATACTACTTTGCTACTAAATACTTTGCTGCAGATATTAAGTTATCCAGGTGTAGTTGAATTGACAACTCAACTGCTAATACTTGAGAATATTCTTTGGCTCGCCTTGTGTCCAATCAATAAATTTGGGTTGAATACTCTACCCTCGAAAACTGTTGCGATCCCCTATACTTGTGGGTTATCAAGACTATTTTCTGGCGCCGTTGCTGGGGAACATAGCTCCATTCTTTGAGTCACTTGGGATTTATATCTGCTGGTCACTATGAAGAACTTGAAAGATGAGAAAACTGAAATTTATCCCTCAACTACGAGGGGAGGTAAGGAACTGCCATCTAGCTCTGCACTTCACCTTCTGTTTTGAGTAAGCTTGCGACACCTAAACCTGCTTCTGCTATTAATTCTGATATGTCGCATGTTATTGATGATGCCACTTCTGCTATGCATGATACTTATGATGAACCTACTTCTACGCTTGATACTACTGGGCCACTTGGTGAATTTCTTGATGAACAACTTGCTAGGGCTAGAGAGAATGAAATTATTGAAACTGATAATATTAATGATAGTGATGATGAAGACTCTCCCCCTAATAAATATGAATTGCCTGTTGTGCCTGAGGGCTATGTTATGGATGAAGAAACTAAAAGAGACTTTCTTGCTTGCAATGATAGAAGTGATCTTAAGAAATTATTAGCTAAGCTTAAACAAAAAACTCTGAATGTTAGAATGAAATATGATCCTGCTTATGCTACTTCACCTATCTTTGTTACTGATAAGGATTATGAATTCTCTATTGATCCTGATATAATTACTTTGGTTGAATCTGATCCTTTTTATGTCTATGAATCTGAAACTGTCATGGCACATCTTACTAAATTAAATGATATAGCCACCCTGTTCACTAATGATGAGAGAACTCGCTACTTTTATATCCTCAAAATATTTCCGTTCTCCTTAAAGGGTGATGCTAAGATATGGTTTAATTCTCTTGATCCTGGTTGTGTGCGTAGTCCCTAGGATATGATTTATTACTTCTCTGCTAAATATTTCCCTGCTCATAAGAAACAAGCTGCTTTAAGGGATATATAATTTTGTGCAAATTGAAGAAGAGAGTCTCCCACAAGCTTGGGGGAGGCTTCTCCAATTACTTAATGCTTTGCCTGATCATCCTCTTAGAAAAATGAAATACTTTATATCTTTTATAATGGACTAACCGATGCTTCCAGAGATTACCTGGATAGTTGTGCTGGTTATGTTTTCAGGGAAAGAACACCGGATGAAGCTGAAATTCTATTGAATAATATGTTGACAAATGAAAATAATTGGACACTTCCTGAGCCAGCTCCTGAACCTATTCCTAAACCAACTCCGAAGAAAAGAGGTGTTCTATTTCTCAGTCCTGAAGATATGCAAGAGGCAAAGAAATCTATGAAATAAAAGAGTATTAAAGCTGAAGATGTTAAGAATTTACCTCCTATTGAAGAAATACATGGTCTCAATTTACCGCATGTTGAAGAAACATATGATCTTAATTCATCTCCTATTGAAGAAACTCATGGTCTTGATAACCCGACACAGGTAGTAAGGTAAATTCTCTCTATAGATTTGATGAAAGTGATATCCCCCAATATAAGTCTGCTAGACAATGCTTAGATGAGTTTGACAACTTTATTGTTAAACAAGAAAACTTCAATGCTTATATGGGTAGACAATTGAAATATAATTCCGATACGCTTGAACACTTGGGTGATTATATGTCTAGAGTTAAAGGTGAACTTAAACTCATTAGTAAACATGCTTCTATGGTTACCACGCAAGTAGAACAAGTACTTAAAGCTCAAAATGATTTGCTCAATGAATTAAATAGTAAGAATAATGACTATGCTGTTAGAGTGGCTACTAGAACTGGTAAGATGACTCAGGAACCTTTGTATCCTGAAGGCCACCCTAAGAGAATCGAGCAAGATTTTCAAAGAAATAATTTAGATGCACCTAGTCCTTCTAAAAGAAAGAAAAAGAAAAATGATAGGACTTTGCATGCTTCTAGTGAACCTATTGCTGAACCACCTGAGAATCCAAATGATATTTCTATATCTGATGATGAAACACAATCTGGAAATGAACATGAACCTAGTGATAATGTTAATGATGATGTTCATGATGATGCTCAACCTAGCAATGATAATGATGTAGAAATTGAACCTGCTGTTGATCTTGATAACCCACAATCAAAGAATCAACGTTATGATAAGAGAGACTTTGTTGCTAGGAAACACGGTAAAGAAAGAGAACCATGGGTTCAGAAACCCATGCCTTGTCCTCCCAAACCATCCAAGAAAAAGGATGATGAGGATTTTGAGCGATTTGCTGAAATGATTAGACCTATATTTTTGCGTATGCGATTAACTGATATGCTCAAAATGAATCCTTATGCTAAGTATATGGAAGAAATTGTCACTAATAAAAGAAAGATACTGGAAGCTGAAATTTCCACCATGCTTGCTAATTACACTTTCAAGGGTGGAATACCTAAGACGTTAGGAGATCCAGGAGTACCCACTATACCATGCTCCATTAAGAGAAATTATGTTAGAACTGCTTTATGTGATCTTGGAGCCAGTGTTAGTGTTATGCCTCTCTCTTTATATCGTAGACTTGATTTGAATAAGTTGACACCTACTGAAATATCTTTGCAAATGGCCGATAAATCAATTGCTATACTTGTCGGCATTTGTGAGGATGTGCCTGTTGTGGTTGCAAACGTTACTATTTTAATGGACTTTGTTATTCTTGATATTCCCGAGGACGATAGTATGTCTATTATTCTTGGAAGACCCTTTTTGCATAATGCAGGGGCTGTTATTGATTGCAACAAAGGCAATGTCACTTTTCATGTTAATGGCAATGAGCATACGGTACACTTTCCGAGGAAACAACCTCAAGTTCATAGTATCAATTCTATTGGAAAAATTACATCGATTATTTTTGGAGGTTTTGAATTTCCTCTGGCTACTGTCAAGAAGACATATGATATTCTTATTATTGGGGTTGTGCATATCCCCGTTGAGGTAACATAGTGCTATTCGAAAATTCTACGGTTCCATGTTAGTCGGAATGAGTTTGTTAACAAGACCTGATCAACCTTGTTAGTGGATTCCTTTTGATGAGCATGAGATGGATGAAGTTAGAAGGCACAACCTTCTGTACCCTCTCTCTACTTTCTGTTATTTAGTTGAAATAAAGTAAAAATAGTATTTTCATGTCAGTTTTCTGAATTATCCGTGCAATATAAAAATACCCCGAAAATAAAAGTTCTCCAAATGCCCTGCCAATTTAATATGATTTTTTCTGGAGTATTTGAGAATATCTGGCACTGAGAACACAACAGTGGGAGCAAGCACCTGGCCACGAGGGTCCAGGGCGCACCCACCTGCCTCGTGGGCCCATGGTGGCTCCCCTCCACTTATTCCTGCACCCACACACTCCTTCTTCCTCCCAAAAAAATCACCATCCAGCTCAAGCACGAGTTCTAGCTCATTTTGCTGCGATTTTCCATCTCCTTGCTCAAAGCACCTCTCTCAAAACTGCTTTGGGGGATTGTTCCTTGGTATGTGACTCCTCCATTGGTCCAATTAGTTTTTGTTCTAGTGCTTTACTCATTGCAAATTTGTGATGCCTAGGTGACCATGTTCTTGAGCTTGCATGTCAAATTTATATGGTTCCAAGTAGTTCTAATGCATGATATAGTCTCTAGGCACTTCTAGGAGTAGTTGCTATCAATTTTGTTGAGCTTGGTTCACTTTTATTTGAAGTTACTAAAAATTTCAGAAATTTTTCAGAGGAAGAAATATGTTTAGGAAAATGTACCAAGGTGGCCCTTCAAGGAAGCAAGGACCCAGGCTTGCAATGCGTGATGCTGACGATGAACCACCAAGGGACGCTCCAGTGCGGCCTTGTGAATGGCCTTCAGAAGACTTTATGGATCGAGCAGGAATCAAGGAAGAATTTAACGAATATTTGCATAACGCTGATCTTGACAGCTTCGAGGCAGAAAAGTGCCGTCAGTACCACTATCTCACTAGTTCCTTTGTGAGGAGGTTTGAATTTTCATCTTCACGCAATTCTCGAACTGTCTTGTTTGATCTTTATGAAATTTCTTACACTATGGACTTAGAGGACTTTACCACTGCTTGCAAACTTCCACAATGGGGTAGTACTAGTGAACCTCGCAAATCTGAATTTAGAGATTTTCTTGCTAGTATAACTGTGGGGGAATCTAGAGACATAGCACAAGCTACCATAGGGAGCATTCATTTTCCTACTATACATTATTTTGCTCTCTTCATAGGTAGGTGCATAAATGGTAAGGATGAAGCATGTCACATGTGTGTCCCTGACCTCAGTGTTCTCAGGAGTGCTGTGTTAGGAAATAAATCTTATAATTTGGGAGCCATTGTTGCACGTAGGTTGCATCATAATAGATTTAATGGAGATTTCTTTGGTGGAATTTATGCAACCCGTATAGCTAATTTTCTTGGTATAACCATACGTGAGGATGATATTGAGTTGCCTCCTGCTTATTTGGATTATGAGGCTATGGTTCGTCATCATTTTGTTGAGAGGAACGATCAGTTCCTCCAGTACCGACTAATCTTTGACAGACGACGCACCTATCACGTCGCTCTCCCTGCTTCTACTTTCTTTGACTTTCAGGCAAAAGGGAGATATTACATAACCAGAGAGGAGGCAGATGAGTATAAGAGGAGGGCTGAGATAGCTCGCCTCCAAGCTGCAGCCCACGATGTAATGAGTGCCGCATCTCAGTACGACCCCAACTACAACTTTGGATATCCGCCAGGCCATCCGTGGCAATAGACCAACTTAGGCCAAAAGCCTAAGCTAGAGGGAGTACGTATTTCTCACCGACATTACATTCATGTTCACACACACTCATTGCTATATGTCGGTGCTCATACTTTTTCACTGTAATATCCATGCTAGTTTATTTTCTTTTTATGCTTTCTTCTTGTGTGTTTAATAAACCTTAAGAAAAACCAAAAAAAAAATAGTTGTAGCTTTTAGTTAGTTTACTTTTCTTGCTGTAGTAATAATCAAAAGAAAACCCAAAAAGATTTCCTGTTCTTCTTTTGCTTGTTGGGAGCTTTCCCGTGTAAATAGTTTTATTTCCTTTCTTTTCTTTGGGGGTCGATAGGAGAAGACCATGATAAAATTGTTGAAGTGGCTCTTATATGCATTATTGTTGATTTAACCAAGAGCTCGTATTGTCTTGTCTTCTCCCGTTTATTGAATGCTCGCAGATTCCAGCTTAGTCCAATGCACGTGCACTATTATTATTATTCACATTGTTCGGTCGTGCAAGTGAAAGGCAATTATGACGATATATGATGGATTGACTGAGATGAGAGAAGCTGGTATGAACTCGAACTCTCTTGTTTTTGTAAATATGATTAGTTCATCGTTCTTGATTCAGCCTATTATGAATAAACATGTTTGCAATGACAATTAGAGATTATAGTTGCTTATGCCATGCTTAATTAGCTAGGAGTTTATAATGGTTTACCTTGCGTGCCAACATGCTATTAAAATGGTTGTAATGTGGTATGATAGGGTGGTTATCCTCCTTTGAATGATTTAAGTGACTCGACTTGGCACATGTTCACACATGTAGTTGAAACAAATCAACATAGCCTTCATGATATTTATGTTCATGGTGGATTATATCCTACTCATGCTTGCATTCAATGTTTATTAATTTTAATGCATGTTCATGACTGTTGTCACTCTCTAGTTGGTCGCTTCCCAGTCTTTTGCTAGCCTTCACTTGTAGTAAGCGGGAATACTGCTTGTGCATCCAATTCCTTAAACCCCAAAGTTATTCCATATGAGTCCACTATATCTTCCTATATGCGGTATGTACCCGCTGTTCCAAGTAAATTTGTATGTGACAAACTCTAAACCTTCAAATGAAATTCTGTTTTGTATGCTCAAATAGCTCATGTATCAACTAGGGCTGTCTGTATCTTCCATGTTAGGCGGGTTATTCTCAAGAGGAGTGGACTCCGCTCCTCACTCACGAGAAAAATGGTTGGTCACCGGGATGCCCAGTCCCATGCTTTATGCAAACCAAATCAAAATAATTGCAAACAAAACTCCCCCTAGGACTGTTGTTAGTTGGAGCCACTCGTTGTTTCGAGCAAGCCATGGATTGATGCTTGTTGGTGGAGGGGGAGTATAAACTTTACCATTCTGTTTGGGAACCGCCTATAATGTGTGTAGCATGGAAGATATCGCCATCTCTTGGTTGTTATGTTGACAATGAAAGTATGCCGCTCAAATAATTATTTATCTCTGCTTCAAAATTGGTTAGTTATCTCTTGGTTGTTATGTTGATAATGAAAGCACCTCTACAAATCCCTGCTTCCCTCTGCGAAGGGCCTATCTATTTACTTTTATGTTGAGTCATCGCCCTCTTATCATAAGCACCAGCTTGAGAGCACTGTTTTCATTTGCATCCATTACTACTAATTTATATTGGGTATGACTATGACTGGATCTCTTTTACCATGAATTACAATGTTTAGTCGGCCCTTGATCTTTAAAGGTGCTCTGCATTTATGTTTTGCGGTCTCAGAAAGGGCTAGCGAGATACCATCTTGTTATATCATATTATGATTGTTTTGAGGAAGTGTTGTCATCCGAGATTTATTATTATTGCTCGCTAGTTGATTATGCCATTGATATGAGTAAACATGAGACCTAAGTGTTATTGTGAATATGGTTAGTTATAATCTTTGCTAAAAACTTGAATGCTGGCTTTACATATTTACAACAACAAGATCAAACAGAGTTTGTAAAAGTTTTTCTTAATCACTTTCAGTTTGTCAACTGAATTGCTTGAGGACAAGCAAAGATTTAAGCTTGGCGGAGTTGATACGTCTCCGTCGTATCTACTTTTCCAAACGCTTTTGCCCTTTTTTTGGACTCTAATTTGCATGATTTGAATGGAACTAACCCGGACTGACGCTGTTTTCAGCAGAATTGCCATGATGTTATTTATATCCAGAAACAAAAGTTCTCGGAATGACCTGAAACTCCACAGAACTTATTTTTGGAAAATATTAAAAATACTGGAAGAAGAATCCACGTCAGGGGGCCACCACCTGTCCACGAGGGTGGGGGCGCGCCCCTTGCCTCGTGGGCCCCCTGGAGCTCCACCGACCTCAACTCCAACTCCATATATTCGTGTTCGGGGAGAAAAAAACCAGAGAGAAGGATTCATCGTGTTTTACGATACAGAGCCGCCGCCAAGCCCTAAAACCTCTCGGGCGGGCTGATTTGGAGTCCGTTCAGGGCTCCGAAGAGGGGAATCCGTCGCCATTGTCATCATCAACCATCCTCCATCACCAATTTCATGATGCTCACCGCCCTGCGTGAGTAATTCCATCGTAGGCTTGCTAGATGGTGATGGGTTGGATGAGATTTATCATGTAATCGAGTTAGTTTTGTTAGGGTTTGATCCCTAGTATCCACTATTGTAGCGACCTGACCCAAAATCGGTCAAATCTCTGTGTCTGTACCATCCCAAGATCATGCTGGTACTCATAGTACATCGATAAAGTAATCAAAGTGCAATCACACCTGAATATTATTACACGGTTCTCATATAGAGTCTTTATTACAAGGGAATAAATTCGGCTCAAGGCCAACTCATGAGAAATAAACTAATAACACTGCGGAGCGTCGAAGATAAAGCGAGTCCATCCGACTCAAAGGGCAATCGCCCAATAGGAGCGTAGCCTCACTCCCGATCGGAATATACCGCAACATAAGGCGTTGCAGCCATGTAGGTCAGCTTTTTGAATAAGCGGCAAGTCATGAAGAATAACAACAATAAAGTTACTAACACTATATGCATTTTGGCTGTGGAGCTCTAAGTTTCATCATTTTGCGAAAAGCAAATTTGTCCCTACTACAGTGGACTTGGTTGCACATTACTACAATTGTTGGTAGTTATTGAGATGGTTCCGCCAACCAATATCTCATTCCCAAATTATTAAGTCATAAACCCCTCAAATTAATTCATTAGTTTTAGTGTTGAGATTTCGAATACTTCCAAGTTCCAGAGGCTCAAATTGTCCCAGAATCGGGACACGACTAATCGATTAGATCTTTAACTCTGCAGAGGGTTGCGCACTTTCCCCACAAGAATCATTCCCTCCTTTAAAGTCTTCACACTTCATGGTGTTTGAAGACGGGACGAATGAAACAGGGTCTTCCAAAGAGCTCTTCAGCTCTGCCGTACCCATCCAATCCTACCGTTCTTCTACATCTCGTAGTACCGCCCAGCCAGCGTCACTACTAAGGTTAACCCAGCAGAGCCCATAATGGCTTGCGGCTGCTGCATGTAAGCTTCGGTCATGGGGCATCCATCCTTCTCTTCGTGGCTGGGTGAAGCTTTCCGCAAGATGTCATGGCACTTCTCCATGCATCCCGGCCAACCTTTGGGTTCTCGGGGTGCCCGTCAACAAATCCTCCACCCAATAGTGAATTTCCGGAGTCCATCTTGATCATTGTAGTTCATGGGGTTGTCATCATCATTGACTCTCACATCTTGCTTATGAATTTCACTCAACCCAAAACCCGTCTACGAGCATAGCAAAGTAAACTTCTTCGTCCCGAGGGTCATGGTAACAAGGGGATTGGTTCATCCTACCACATGATACTACTCAAGATTAATAACTTCAAATTTCAACTACTGCATGCATGGTGGGGTGGTGACAATTCTAATGCACAAAAACATAGGTATAGAAATAACATGATCAAAACTTGCCTTGCTGATGATCCTCGTAAGCTAAAGAGTCGTAGTAGCAAGCTTCGCACTCCGGAAACTCTACCGAGACAAACAAATCACAATAAGCATATAGCAATAGGATCACATAACACAATAGCATAACAAAGTAACATAACACACCAAAACAACCAAATCAAAATCCAAAGGGAAAACTCAAAGAAAACCCATTCAAAGTTTTTCCTACTTCAAACAATAACTAAAAGTAGTTTTATATAATAAAATTTTCTCAACATAACCTAATCATGGTTTTAGGTTAACTTAACGAGAAAAGGATGCACTAAGCAACTAGGAGCAAAAGGAATTAATTTGAAATCTATTATAAAACTCCTATTAGGCCTAATCCAATTTCTATTAAGAAAATAAAATAAAACTTTTATTTATTATAAATAAAAATTCATCCATTAAAGTGACAGAAACTATCCTAGAATAATCAATTACATGTTAAAATAAATTTATTTACTAATTAAATTAATAGGAAAACAGTAGCTAGTTAATTAATTGGGATTAATAAGATTCTGCTTAAAACTATTTATTTATTAAACCTAAAATACCCAAGTTAATTTTTATGGTTTGGCAATGCCAAAATAAAGTTGGGACAAAAGAATCATCCAAAATAATTTTTCTAACTCAAGTTATAGCAGATTTACTATTCTGACTAAAACTAAATTAAAGCAATTTTAATTAATTTTAACATAGCTAAATATATATTCTACAGAAACTTTAGAAAATTTTCAAACCAACAAAAAAAGAATCATCTAAAAATAATAAACAGAATAAAAGATATGAATTTTTCAAAACAGAAACTATTCTGTTAAAACAGAAAAACAAAAATAAAAGAAAAAGGCCTAATGGGCCTAATCTACGCACTGTGCGTCAAATAACCTAAACGGGCCTAGGGTTAAACTAAAACGGGCCGGGCTAATAAAAATAAACCCTAATGAAAATAAACCGTGAACTAAACCGGGCCGGTCCGGTTTATTTTAAAAGAGATACCCCTTCGGGGGTGATCTAATCTAGACCGTTGGTGGCGCATCGGACGGGGGAGGGGGCTTCCGGTGACTTACCGGCGTCCGACGGCGGCGGCGGCGGCGGCGATGAGTGCGGTGAGGGCTTCGGTCGTCGGGGAGGTCGGGGGAGTAGCCGGGCGGGTGCGGACGAGGTCGGGGAGGCGACTGGTGGAGTCGGTGGGGGTCGGGAGTGGCTAGGGCGGCGACGGCGACGAGAATGGCGGCGGCGGGAGCTTCGGGCTCCGGTGAGCTCGAGCGAGAGAGGAGGGGTCCGGCGAGGGCTAGGGGGGAATGGGGTGCGGAGGCCCGGCTTAAATAGGCTGGGGCCTCGTCTTTGCTTCGGGGCGATCGGGCGGATCGGGATCCGGATCTCGAGATCCGCGATCTGGCGGCGGCGGCGTGGCGTGGGCGGGGTTGTGAAGGGGCGGGTCCGCTGTCAGTGAGAGAGAGAGGGTGCGGGCGAGCGGGCGACGCGCCAAGTGTTTTCAGGCGAGGCGAGTGAGGTGCGGCACTGCTCGGCTCGGTGGCCAGTGGGGGCATTGGGTGGGCAGTGGGCAGTGGGGTTCTTGGTGCTGGCTGGGCGAGGGGCCTAGCTGGCGCCTTGGGTGGGTTTTCTATTTTTTTGAATTTATTTTTTTAATAAAACAAAAACAGAAATAAAACAATAACTATAAATATTTTATATAGGGTATATATATACCAAAATGATCAGGGAATATTCCTTTCATTTGAACATTTTTCCAAAGGCAAAATCCAAACTTTATAAAAATCCATTTTTTCAAATTCAAATAAAATTCAGATTTGAATCCAAATCTTTTGGCAATGTTTTCCTCGATATTTTTGGAGTGTCATGTTTACTCCTCTCATACTTTTGATCAAGTATTTATCAGGCTTAGTTTTTGAAATGTTTCCCACTTGCCAAAGTTTGAATTCAAATTCAAAACTCAAAATT
This sequence comes from Aegilops longissima, assembly GCA_021605205.1. NCBI lineage: Eukaryota > Viridiplantae > Streptophyta > Magnoliopsida > Poales > Poaceae > Aegilops > Aegilops longissima. The sequence continues at coordinate 526,407,289 of CM038682.1, read as the reverse complement.
GTCTGAAACTTCAAATGGCATTCAAATCAAACAGGATGCATAGGATGCTTAGCTATAATTGTAAAACATTCCAAATAGGAAATTTGGGATGTTACAAACCTACCCACCTTAAGATGAATCTAGCCCTCGAGATTCGGGTTGGCTAGCAAATAGGTGCGGGTGATCTCGAAGAAGGTCTTCTTAGCACTCCTGTGTGGCTTCTTCCTCGGTGTGGTGACTCCACAAAGACCTTGCAAAATTTGATGACCTTCTGCGGGTGACTCGCTTGCAGTCTCGAGAATTCGGATGGGTTTATCCTTGTAAGCCAGATCTTTGTCAAGCTGTATGGCCTCTAGGGCACCTTGTGTCTCTCAACGGAACATCGGCCATGTCGGCATGACACTTCTTCAGCTGAGAAACATGGAAGACATCATGAACTCCGGACAATCCTTCCGGCAATTCCAACTTGTAAGCAACTTCTCCACGACGTTCGAGGATTTTGTAGGGGCCAATGAATCGGGGTGCTAACTTTCCCTTGACACCAAACCTCTTGATTCCACGAAGTGGAGACACACGAAGGTATGCTCGATCTCCCACTTCGTAAGTCACTTCCTTGCGCTTCATCGTCGGCATAACTCTTACGTCTCGACCGTGCTATCTTGAGCCTGTCTCGAATCAGCTTGACTTTCTCTTCGAATCCTTGATAAGATCGAACCGAAAAGTGATCGATCTCCAACACTATCCCACAAACAATGGTGTTACGCACCTCCTTTAGTATAGAGCTTGAAAGGGCCATCTTGATTGGATTGATAACTGTTGTTGTACGAGAACTCTGCGTATGGCAAATTATCATCCCAGCTAGACCCATAGTCTAGCACACAAGCTCTCAACATGTCCTCCGTAATCTGGTTGACTCTCTCGGTCTACCCATCATCTGCGGATGAAAAGCGGCATGAATTCCAGCCTCGTACCCAAGGTTTCATGCAATCGCTTCCAAAACTTTGAGGTAAACTGCGTTCCTCTATCGACACGATTTTCCTCGAACTCCATGCAGACATACGATCCTGGTCATGTATATCTTGGCCAATTTAGCACTGGTATAGGTAGTCTTCACGGAATGAAGTGAGCTACCTTGGTCAAACGATCAACCACTACCAGATAGAATCATAACCTGAGCGGGTCTGGGTAATCCTGTGATGAAATCCATACCAAGTTTCTCCCATTTCCAATCGGGAATCAGCAAAGGTTGAAGTAACCCTGCTGGCTTCGATGTTCTGCCTTTACACGTTGACAAACATCCATCTCTTCGCCACGTACTCGGCAATATCCTTTTTCATACCTGTCCACCAGAAACTTTCCTTCAAATCCAGGTACATCTTGGTGTTACCAGGGTGAATCTAGTACGGTGAATGATGAGCCTCCTGAAGAATTAACTTCCTGAGTTCGGGATCATTGGGCACATAAATACGATCCTCGAACCATATAGTTCTGTGTTCATCCTTACGAAACCCTTTAGCTTTTCCTTCATCCATCTTTTGCTTTATCTCCGCAATTTCCTTGTCCGACTTCTGGGCTTCACGAATCCTTTCGGTCAAAGTGGACTGAACTTCCAGAGTTGCAACATATCCTCTCAGAACTATCTCCAGTCGTAGATCTCTGAGGTCATCGACTAACTCCTGGGGTAATCCTCCTGCTGTCAGAGTATTCACATAACTCTTACGATTCAAAGCATCGGCTACAACATTTGCCTTACAGGTGGTAACGCAATCTCATGTCATAGTCCTTTATCAACTCTAGCCATCTCCTCTCGCTCGAGGTTCAATTCCTTCTGCGTGAAAATATACTTCAAGCTCTTGTGATCTGTGTAAACATCGCAGCGGTTTCGATGAGGAAATGTCTCTGTGTCTTGAGTGCATGCACTACGGCTGCTAACTCCAAATCATGTGTGGCATAATTCATCTCGTGAGGTCGTAGCTGTCTGGAGGCATAAGCTACAACTTTTCCTTCCTGCATTAGTACTTCTCCGAGTCCTTGACGAGAAGCGTCTAATAAACCTGGTATTCCTTGTGTATGTCCGCAAAATCAACCGGGCTGTGACCAAACGCGTTTCTTCAATTCCTGAAAACTGGCTTCACATTCCTCGGTCCAAACATACTTGGCTTCCTTCTTCAACAGCTCAGTCATGGGCTTGGCAATCTTCGAGAAGTTCTCAATGAACCTCCGATAATATCCCGCGAGTCCGAGAAAACTGCGGATCTCCTTGATCGAGGTGGGTGATCGCCAATCGGTGGTGATTCAACCTTGGCGGGTCAACTGCTATTCCTTCTCCTGAAATAACATGTCCGAGGAATCCAACTTCCTTCAACCAAAATTCACATTTGCTGAACTTGGCATACAACTGATGTTCTCGAAGTTTCTCCAGAACTAGACGCAAATGTTCCTTATGCTCTTCCTCGCTCTTGGAGAAAATCAATATATCATCGATGAACACCACGACAAACTTGTCCAGATATTCCGTGAACACCTTGTTCATCAAATTCATGAAGTATGCAGGAGCATTAGTCAATCCAAATGACATGACGGTATACTCATATAAACCATACCTGGTAGTGAATGCTGTTTTGGGTATATCTTTTTCACGGATCTTCAATCGATGATACCCGATCAAGATCGATCTTAGAGAATACCTTGGCTCCAACTAGCTGATCAAACAAATCGTTAATCATCGGCAGAGGGTACTTGTTCTTGATGGTTACTTCGTTCAACGCACGATAATCCACAACCATCCTCAAGCTTCCATCCTTCTTCTCTACCAAAAGAACTGGGGCTCCCCAAGGTGATGAGCTTGGACGAATATATCCTTTCTCCAATAACTCATTAATTTGATCCTTGATCTCTTTCAACTCATTCGGTGGCATCCGATAAGGTCTCTTGGATATTGGGGCTGTGCCGCAATAGCTCAATCGAAACTCAATGTCCTGTCGGTGGCATTCTGGTAATTCCTCCGAAACACATCGGAAAATCTTGCACCACTGGCACTTCCTCCTGAACAACTCCCGTGAGGGAATGCACCTGATTCTTCATCTGGCTGTGCCTGGCTACATACTTGATCCTCTTCTGCTCCGGGGTGGTGAGCAAAATAGACTTGCGGGCACAGTCTATGTTCCCTTCAAATTTTGACAACCAATCCATGCCTAGGATTACATCCAAGGTCTGGGTTTCCAACACTATGAGGTCTGCGGGAAATTTATGGTTCCCGATGTTGAGGGTTGCATGACAGCCTAAACCTGCCATCATTTCTCCTCCTGCTGGCCCGACGAAGGGGGCTTCTAAGGGTTTTAGTGGGCAACCCGTACTTTTCCACAACTACCCTTGATATGAATGAATCGTTGCACCGAATCAAAGAGTACCAAAACTGAAAGTGAATTCAATAAAACTTACCAACCACGATTGTTCCGGCTGATCATAGACGTCCTCCACGTCGATGTGGTTCACCCGAGCACGAGGGAATGGATTGGGATTCTTATTTGAGCCTCCATTGCCGCTTCCATTCCTCTGCTTGGCCTCCGGGCAGTCGGTGGCATAGTGCCTGTCTTCGGCACTTGAAGCGGTGATGTGGCTCAGATCCTTGGAGCCGGGCAGAACGGTGCTGATTGCCATTACCATTTCCATTGCCATTGCCATGGCCTGACTTGTTGTCTGGCTGCGGTTGTTCCCATTTCCTCCATGGTTATGACCTCCATGGTTATGATGGGTGTGCCCTCCCGAGTATGGTGCATAACGGGCTTCGCTGAGCTCCCGAGTTGTGCTTCCCTTGGCTGTACTTCCGCTTGCGGCTTCGATCTGCTGCTGCTTGCCTTCAAGTATGGTGGCCTTGTCTACCAGCTCCGGTAGTTGTTGAAGGTAGCCACAATAAGCTGCATGCTCAGTTCATCATTGAGTCCCTCAAGGAACTTCTCGCTTATGCGGCATCTGTGGCCACATCATCCGGGGCATAGCGAGCGAGCTTGCTGAATTCATCCACGCATTGTGCCACAAGACGGTTCCCTGGCGTAAGTTGCGGAACTCACGCTTCTTCGACTCATGGCTCCGGTGAGACATGAGCGGCACGAAGGCTCTGCTGGAACTGATCCCATGTGATGGCACCAATGGGATAAGTGGCGGTGTAGTTCTCCCACCAAGAAGCTGCAGGTCCATCAAGTTGATGCGCTGCAAAGCGCACCTTCTCAAAGATCGGTGCATCCAACAGTGATTAGCTCTCTTCCGACTTTATGGAGCCAATCATCAGCCACAATCGGCTCAGTGCTACTAGAGAACACTGGCGGATTCAGTCTCAGAAATCGAGTCAAGTTGTCCACAGGGGGTGGTGGCGGTGGATTGTTGGCGTTGTTGTTCTGATTCTGGATGAGGAGCTGCATAAGGGCATTCTGCTGTTGGAGCAGCTGGGTGAGCTCCGGCGGAAAACCAGTGTCACGTCTCGGAGGCATCTGGTGTTTTGGAGTGGATGAGAAAATTAGAATAGAACAATGGTCTATGAGGAATAGCACTACCCATATGAATGCACAAACATAAACACACCAATCATTTATTCATTCCACTCAAACATGGTTCAAACTCGATTACAAAAGCTCATGACTAATCAAAATATTGGCCTAACTGATCGACGAAAAAGTAAAAAGATAACATGGTGGTCGACTAAAAGTCTTCATCAATAATCCTTGCGTCCTCTGTTGTGGCGCCTCCTCTTGTGACTTCCTTCAGTGGAACTCCCTTCAAAATCCTGATCATTGCTCACGAGGGGTCCTTCATCTCCACTCGGAAAAAGGTCCTCTCCCAAGTCCATCTTTTCCTCTATCGCGGCAAGCTTCATCTTCAGGTCGTCGACTGTCTCCATGAAGTCCGCGACTTCTTCCTCATGGTTAAGGAAGTCTGCGTGCCTTCTCCTCCAGCTCCAATTCACGGAACAAAGCTTCCGGTGTGTCTTCGAGTTCTGGCGAGTCCGAATCTCCGCTTCGAGAAGACACTCCAAGTCTGGATGTAGAGAGAGTGGAATCGTCCTCCACGGTACGTATGATATCTCCATTCCTCGCCCTGCGAGAAACCACGGCGAGGTCTGAGGGATCGAGCTCGGCCCTGTACTCCTCTCGGAGATGTCCAAGTGCTCGATAGATCACCACGTCCCTTCCGATGATCCAGTTGAACTCGGTGAATTCAAAGTCAATAGGCTCCGTGTGCCCTCCGAAGGTTCTCCAGGATATGCACCTCAATCTCAGAGCGGGTGTCCGTCGGAAGTGCATTGGTTGGCTTCGGTGATCGAGGGTAGAGCAATCTTCAGCTTCTTCACCATCTGGACCAGCTTTACGCCAAGGGCATCGTCTCATCGGGCTGGCAAAACTCGTAGCAAACTGGGGTGAACTCGACGGCCATCTAGAATGTTGAAAATCGGAGAGGAGTTAGAAATGAACAGGGAGAATTACGGAATGATAAGGATAAAAGTAAATGGTCTCTTCCTATGGCTTTCCGATCATAGGGGTTACGATCCTCACGGTCGCGTGCTCGGTGCTCGACCCAAAATCGGTCAAATCTCGTATGCATACCATCCCAAGATCATCTTTGGTACTCATAGTACAACGATAAAGTAATCAAAGTGCAATCACTGAATATTATTACGGTTCTCATATAGAGTCTTTATTACAAGGGAATAAATTGGCTCAAGGCCAACTCATGAAATAAACTAATAACACTGCTGAGCGTCGAAGATAAGCGAGTCCATCCGACTCGGCGCTTGGCGATTGCCCTTGGAGTCGGATGGACTCGCTTTATCTTCGACGCCCGCAGTGTTATTAGTTTATTTCTCATGAGTTGGCCTTGAGCCTAATTTATTCCCTAGTAATAAAGACTCTATATGAGAACCGTAATAATATTCAGGTGTGATTGCACTTTGATTACTTTATCGATGTATCGTGAGTACCAAAGATGATCTTGGGATGGTATGCATACGTAGATTTGACCGATTTTGGGTCAGGTCGCGACAACTATGTTCTGAGATTGATGTTGCTATGACTTTGCTATGCTTAATGCTTGTCACTAGGGCCCGAGTGCCATGATTTCAGATCTGAACCTATTATGTTTTCATGAATATATGTGAGTTCTTGATCCTATCTTGCAAGTCTATAGTCACCTACTATGTGTTATGATCCGGCAACCCCGAAGTGACAATAATCAGGATCACTCCCGGCGATGACCATAGTTTGAGAAGTTCATGTATTCACTATGTCTTAATGCTTTGGTCCGGTACTCTATTTAAAGGAGGCCTTAATATCCCTTAGTTTCCATTAGGACCCCGCTGCCACGGGAGGGTAGGACAAAAGATGTCATGCAAGTTCTTTTCAATAAGCACGTATGACTATATTCGGAATACATGCCTACATTACATTGAGGAATTGGAGCTAGTTCTGTGTCACCCTATGTTATGATTGTTACATGATGAACCGCATCCGGCATAATTCTCCATCACCGATCCAATGCCTACGAGCTTTTCACATATTGTTCTTCACTTATTTACTTTTTCGTTGCTACTGTTACAATCAGTACAAAACCCAAAAATATTACTTTTGCTATCGTTACCGTTATTTCCATACTACTTTGCTACTAAATACTTTGCTGCAGATATTAATGTAACATCCCAAAATTCTAAATCTTGGAATGATATAAACAAATAGATAGTTTTGATTGATTGTTTGTTTGATTGACTGAAAGTGAGTGAATTCGAAACTTTTTGAAAGTTAAATGAGAGGGAATAAAAGGACTTTCCCAAACTTTCATTTTTGCTTTTATGTTCTCCGCATATTCAAATTCTTTTCACCACAAAACCCTGAAGAGAAGATGACATGACTTCTTCCATTTATTTAAATGACAAGGGGTGTTGAAAATATTTGAATTTCCTTTCGAAAATATTTCCAATTCTGAAACTTTATGCAACTCAATGATTTTCACGAGCGAAGATAAAATGACTTCTTCAAAACATATGAAATATGAGTTGGGAGTTTCAAAGAATTAAATTCAAAGTTCTTTTGAATTTATTTTCGATTGGAGTTATTTGAGTTTTATTCAAATTATTTTCTCCAAAAATAAAATATATGGAAAATAGGGTAACATGATTCCCTACATCGAGAAAATTGAGAGAAATTAATTTGAAGTCATTTTGGTATTTTTAAAATGTTTTTCAGTGGATTTTATTAGAGCAGTAGCACTTTTGGATTATCTAAATTAGTGTGAATTTTATTTAATGCTATAAAATGTCCATGTTGTAGGAAATCTTTTTCTGAAAATTTTGATATATTATATGCCTATATAATATATTTATTTATTCGTTGTATTATTTTGTTTGCTTGTAATTGTTTAAAAAATTCCCTCCTCGTCGATTGGGCGGCCCAGCTCCCTGAGCAGTGCCACGGCCAGCCCACGCGCCGCCGCCTCGAGCTCCCGGCGGGAGACCGCCACTGCCTGCAGCCTTGCCGCCGCCGCCGTGTCCTTCCCGGACGCCGCTGCGCCTTGACCCCTCCTCCACGTCACCGCCTCCCTCTCCGCCCTTAAAAGGCAAGACCGCTGCCCCGGATCCCTCTTCTCGTCCTCGCCTCACCTCGCATCCCACGTCTCGCCGTCGCCGGCGAGATCCGCCGATTTCCGCCGCCCGAAGCCGCCACCCTCGCCGCCACCATCGACTCCGCCGCGCTGCGCCACCTCTTCCCGACCCCTTTGCCGGCCTCGACGACCACCGGAGTCGCCTCGCTGTTTGGACCCGCCGCCGCCGCCGGCGTTCTTCCTCGCCGCCGACGACCCGCCGCCGCGGTAAGCCACCGGCCGCCCTTGTCCGTTCGATCTAGGATAGACGGCTAGGATTAGATCTAGTCGTTTTTTTTTTCTCGAACCGATACTTGTTAAATAGCAAACGCTCGCTCTTTACCTCTTCGGTAGCGAGCAATCTTCGTTCGTTAGCTATCGGTAACGAACGTTCACTATTTAGTCTTTTTCTTTTATTTTAGTTCTCTGCCAGGGACCTATTCGCTAGGTTTTATTTTACAGATTAGCCCCTGGTTTTCAAATGATCATAACTCTTTGCTCGTTAGTCGGAATTAGATGAAACCAACGCCCACTTCTTCGTTACGATCTCCTCTATCCAGTAATCCAACTCAAACATGTTTTTGAAAGTTTAAAATTTGAATTAGACCAGATTTGAATTCAAACTTCGTTTGATCATAACTTGAGTTTCGTAACTCCGATTTAGTTGATTCTTTTTGCAAATCGAAGCTCTTGACCTAAACTTTCTGATAAGGCCAAATTCATATAATTTTGGTACTGTTAGAAATTGTTTTATGTTGCAAGAGTTATTTGCTTGGTTTTGATGTTTTCCGAATTGTTTTCTTCGTTCTTTCCGATCTTTTGAGTGATTGCTTATGTGTGGTTACTATTGCTTGCTTACGATAGATTGACCGGAGTGTGACGAGTAGAACTATCAAGAGTTTTGAGTGCGAATCATCTTCATCAACATTGCAGGCAAGTAACACTTTGATCATATACTTTTCTACTACCCAGTTTTTATGCATTAGATCTATCCTCAAACATTGCATGATTAGGATCTAACTAAATTGTGGGTTTTGGGAAGTAGTTTGAGGTAGTACCTATTACCTGATTTATTTTCAAACCCTTGGGAGTTACTTCTACGTTTGCTTATTATGCCATGCTATGCTAGTAGACGTGGGTTGGGTGAGTGTATTCCATGACAGATGTGAGGTTGTTAAATTAATGGTTTATTTAAGGTGGCAACTTAAACACACATCTGGGTGGATTGAGGCACCTGGTTTCCATCAGGACTTGCCTGTTTTTCTTCGGACCGCCACCCAGGCTCAAAGGGATCATGAGATTATTCATGCTAGAAACTTCTGTGTGCAGCCACTTGCTACTATGGGCTCTAGCATAGTTAACTAAGTTGTGCGAACTCTTACGGGTAGACTAGCTGATGTAGGGGTTGTAGGTTGGTATGATCTACCCACATGTAAGGTGCTAGCGCTTCTGAAAGACTATGTCTCGGTCATCCGTTTCTCAAACACCATGTAGTGCGAGAAATCAAATGGAGGAAATCGAGTCTTGTGGGGAAAAGTGCACAAACCTCTGCAGAGTGTATAAACTAATCATGGTTAGCCGTGTCCCCGGTTATGAACGTCTTGAGTATCTAGTTCTTGGATTATCCCATTGATCTCATCATTTTACTCTAATTAATATTGTTGGGTTGTTATTGAGTACTTTTAATTGGGATTGAGGATGCTGTCAACCATTCTCAATGTTCAACAACCACCATGATAGTTAAATAAATTTATTCCTTTGTAGTAGGGAAAAATTGGCTTTTCGCAAAAACTATAACCATAGAGCTTTCCACCAGCCATATATGCATGTAGTATAGCTTATTCTTTCATTACTCTCTATGTGTTACATTGCCAGATATTCCATGTGTTGACCCGTTTGGCTGCAACTTTTCATGTTGCGAGACTTTTAGAACGACAGTAAGTGATACGTTAGGGTTATGATTTCTACACTCAACTTTGCGTTGGTGTTGATGGGAATCCACAACCTTGTTACTTCCGCTATTTTGGATTGAGGTAATAGTATTTACGTTATTTATACATGTGATTTACCTCTGTTATAAATCCTCGAGTCTTGTGTGTCAAAGATACCGATCCAGGATGACACTTAAGCAGAGACTTGACCCATTCGGTCGGGTCGCTACAAGATGGTATCGAGCACATGTTGGTATGAGGACGTGATCCTAGAAACTGGCAAGCCCATAGGAAAGATTTTTCTCTACAAATTTCTTTTCAAAAGAATCTTTTACCTCTCTTCTCTTCCGAGCTTATTCAAATATTCCCTTTTAGTGAGACCATACCCCTTTTTCCCTTTTAACCACTCGAAGATTCGACCGATGAGACCACTCCAAGGAGAAAAGATATCGGACAACTAAGACCATTTGGAATGAAGATGATTTTACCGTGTAAATGGAAACTACAACTGTTGAAGACTCCGAAGACTAGGAGATTTTGAAGGCTCTGAAGAATTCCCAGATTTTTTTTATGACCTAGGAAGGTTACGCTTATGGAATTTGACAGACTATGGAAGTTATCAATACCCGAGATCAAGGTGTATTGGAGTAAGACCGGAACATGGAGCATTAGAATTCAAAGTTTTATCAAGAAAACCCTAAGGCAGGAGATATCAACTATGGAATGAAAGTTGATGGCAGTAACATGGGCATAGAGATGGCTAACCATGGTGTTATTGCCCGCCTATGCCATTGTCACCATGCGGAGTTAAGCGTGCAGATGCATGGAAGAATTGGATGGTAGAAAGCAGAAGGAGCATCTGTCAGCGAAGGATGCCGTTTTAACCTTAGCCGGTGTATCACCAGGATCTGGAGTGTTACATGAAGAAGTTAAGATGGACCAACAAGAAGCAGTATTTGATAAGGAAGCGTTTCGTGAAGAACTCAGGATCCAGAAGCTGAAGTAGCCAAACAGGAGGAGCTAAACCTCGAGATACCGGAGATTTGTCAGGAATTGAAGAACAGTAGGACCATGGTTCATTCCAAGGTTGATGAAATCCAGAAGTTGGAACGTAACTCCAGAAATATTAAAGGACGCCACAAGAGATTTCGCGTCAACAGAGATGATCTAGCAAAAGAACTTGAGTAGGACAAGCATGATCAGAAGGAACCATCGGAGACATGACCAAGACTTGAAGAGTTTGACGACATTGACCATTAGAAGCCCAAACCCCTATTATATACCTGCGTTAGATGCGACGATTGTGAGCTGTCATTTGTTTGATGTTTTTCCAACAGCCACAATAAAACCTGTCTTTTCAAAACTATTGTTTGTATTGTGTGTATCCCTCTCTATCTCTCTTACCCCACCCCAAACCCATGGACCCAATAGAGGATGAATAGAGATGAGCTCGTATTATCTGGACCAATGAGTCAATTGGAGACAGACCAATGGATTCAGAACTTGGAAGATCATATGGAGAATAACCCTATAGCTGGAAAGTACATGACCCAGCATGCTCTTCAGTGCTTTGAAAGAGGTGCTGCTACTTGGTGGAGGATGTACCAAACCATCAATGGATGGCAAGGAGTAACCACTTGGAAAGAATTTAAGTTAACTCTGCTAAAGTCTCGGCTTGTGTCCCAGAAATTGAAGCCTGATGGAAGTGATATGAAGAAACCATGTGCATGCAAGATTTGTGGAGAAATAGGACACAACCATAAAGAAAACAAGGATGAATACCCTCATAAGTGGGGGATTACCAAAGGAGTTAGCCGAGGATCTCAGGGAACTTCGGTTGGAGATTGTTCCCAAAGGTTTTGTTGCAGCAATGGAAGTTCAGTCTACATTGTTGGGAAAGATCTGTGAAGCTCAGAAGTATGACAAAGAGATTGCTGAGATAAAAGAGAGGATGAGCAAAGGAAAGGCCAAAGGTTTTCGTAAGGATGAGCACGACACCTTATGGTTTGAGGATAGTGTACATGTACCCAATAATGCAGAGATCAGGAAGTTAATACTTCAGGAGGCTCATGACTCACCATACTCGATTCGCCCTGGAAACACCAAAGATGTATTTGGATTTGAAGGAGTGTTTCTGGTGGACTGGTATGAAGAAGGAAATTGCGGAGTATGTAGTCGTAGGTGATGTATGCCAGAGAGTAAAGGCAGAGCATTAGAAGCCAGCAGGATTACTACAGCCTATGCTGATACCTGAATGGAAGAGGGATAAGCTTGGCATGGATTTCATTACCGGATTTCCCAAAACCTGATCGGGATATGATTCTATCTGGGTAGTAGTTGATTCGCTTGACCAAAGTGGCTCACTTTATCCCAGTGAAACCACCTATACAAGTGCGAAGCTGGCCAAGATATATATGATCAGGACCGTATGTCTGCATGGAGTTCCGAGGACCATCGTATTAGATAGAGGAACACAGTTTACCTCAAAGTTTTGGAATTAGCTGCACCAGACTTTGGGTACTAGGCTAGAGTTCAGTACAACCTTTCATCCGCAGACAGATGGATAAACTGAGAGAGTCAATAAGATTCTGGAGGACATGTTGAGAGCTTGTGCGCTAGATTATGGATCTAGTAGTGATGATAATCTACCTTACGCGGAGTTCTCATACAACAACAGTTACCCAGCCAGTTCGAAGATGGCCCCTTTTGAAGCTTTGTATGGGAGAAAGAGCTAGACACCGTTGATGTGGGATGAAGTTGGAGACCGTCAGTTGTTTGGACCAAATGTGATCAAGGAGTCAGAAGAGAATGTTAAGTTGATTCGAGATAGACTGAAGGTAGCTCAGTCCAGGCAGAAAAGTTTTGCAGACTCAAAAATGCAAGAAGGTAGTCGATAAAATCGGAGACAGAGCATATCTTCGTGTGCCACCTCTGTGAGGAGTTAAATGATTTGGAATTAAGGAAAGTTAGCTCCGAGATTTGTAGGACCATACCGATTTTTTGAGCGTATGGGAGAAGTGGCCAACAAGTTGGAGTCACCCGAAGGACTGTCAGGAGTTCATGATGTGTTTCACGTTTCCCAGTTGAAGAAGTGCCATGCAGAGATGGCCAATATTCCCCTGTAAGGACGCTTGACCCTGGAAAGGATAATGATGTTCCACGAAGTGGAGTATGGACTTCATAAGTATGAGTTTTATCTCGATATGTTGGATACACCAAGAATATGAAGAGATAATTTACTATTGGATATAAAGGAGGTATGATGTTGGAAATATGGATCAAGGGAAATTCCATGATGAGTATGAGTAATCATGTCCTAGTTTGGTGCCAATAGAAGGAAGAAAGACATTACAATTGGATGGATTTTAAGTATGCTAGGAAGCTGGAAGTTGAATGTTGGAGTAACGATCAGTTACCTGCGATGATGAGTTCAAGGTTTACAAGTGATGAGATGGGCCATAACCCACAGGCACCAGGACCTGCCAAGAAGCAAGCACACTCTTGCTGAAGGAAAAACCCTGGAAGAAGTTACGATTTTATCAACCGACGATTCTATAAGAGTTTACGCAAAACCTGAGAGTTGTTAAGGAACGATAGATGTTTGTTTGGCTTGCAGAATCTATGGATATATCCGAACTTGGTTCGTTGACAAGAGAAATTCTACAATGCTTGTGAGGATGACCGAGTGTTAGAATGCGTGATTCGCTAAACCATGTACAAGGTAATGATTTGGGTGCGGGATGGATTGATCACCATACCGACTTACTCTTATTATTCGCTTTGCTATACGGGATGGTAAATCTGAGTGACTTACCTATAGTAGAGTGATGACGATATTAAACCTTGTCGAACCTTAGAATGGTATAAGAATTTTTTCCCTTATACATGGCAGTTGTTGCCAACCGTAGGTTATACGGTGAGGTTCAACCCAGACCCATTTCCTGCAGGACAAACCATAAATTGATGACCACCATGAGATATCGATAGTTGTTTAGAATTGGCGCCAGACCCGTCATCTATGAAGACCCAATCTCGGAATAACCTTACCAAGAGGAAAGGACAAAAGTATTGAGGAAAAGGTTATGCCACTATCGGAAGAGCCCAGAGAAGGAATTATCCTTACGATCTAAGAAGACCGACACTGTCAGTAATAAGGATGGAGTATATGAGTTTTGATGGAACCGTAATCATGCTTCTAAGGGTGGTAGCACCCGAGACCCCGGAGATGATCGATGGATTTTGAGAAAACCCCAAACCTACCCTATTTCTTTCTAGCCTCTCCGAATCTCGAGGACGAGATTCATTTTAAGGGTGGTAGTTTGTAACATCCTAAAATTCTAAATTTTGGAACGTTATAAACAAATAGATAGTTTTGATTGATTGTTTGTTTGATTGACTGAAAGTGAGTGAATTCAAAACTTTTTGAAAGTTAAATGAGAGGGAATAAAAGGACTTTCCCAAACTTTCATTTTTGCTTTTATGTTCTCCGTGAATTCAAATTCTTTTCACCACAAAACCCTGGCGAGAAGATGACATGACTTCTTCCATTTATTTAAATGACAAGGGGTGTTGAAAATATTTGAATTTCATTTGGAAAATATTTCCAATTCTGAAACTTTATGCAACTCAATGATTTTCACGAGCGAAGATAGAATGACTTCTTCAAAACATATGAAATATGAGTTGGGAGTTTCAAAGAATTAAATTCAAAGTTCTTTTGAATTTGTTTTCGATTTGGAGTTATTTGAGTTTTATTCAAATTATTTTTCTCCAAAAATAAAATATATGGAAAATAGGGGAACATGATTCCCTACATCAGAAAATTGGAGAGAAATTAATTTGATGTCATTTTGGTATTTTTAAAATGTTTTTCAGTGGATTTTATTAGAGCAGTAGCACTGTTTGGATTATCTAAATTAGTGTGAATTTTATTTAATGCTATAAAAATGTCCATGTTGTAGGAAATCTTTTTTCTGAAAATTTTGATATATTATATGCCTATATAATATATTTATTTATTTCGTTGTATTATTTTTGTTTGCCTGTAATTGTTTTAAAAAAAACTTCTCTCCTCCGCCGACTGGGCCGGCCCAGCTCCCAGGCCAGGCCACGGCCCAGCCCACGCACCCGCCGCCCCTGAGCTCCCGAGCTGGAGACCGTCGCCACCACGACAGCGCCGCCACCGCCGTGTCCTTCCCGGATGCCGCCGCGCCTTGACCCCTCCTCCACGTCACCGCCTCCCTCTCCGCCCTTAAAAGGCGAGACCGCCGCCCCAGATCTCTCTTCTCCTCCTTGCCTCACCTCGCATCCCACGTCTTGCCGTCGCCGGTGAGATCCGCCGAGTTCCGCTGCCCGAAGCCGCCACCCTCGCTGCCGATGACCACCGCCGTCGCCACCATCGACTCCGCCGCGCTGCGCCACCTCTTCCCGACCCCTTTGCCGGCCTCGACGACCACCGGAGTCGCCTTGCTGTTCGGACCCGTCGCCGCCGCCGGCGTTCTTCCTCGCCGCCGACGACCCGCCGCCGCGGTAATCCACCGGCCGCCCTCGTCCGTTCGATCTAGGATAGACGGCTAGGATTAGATCTAGTCGTTTTTTTCTCTCGAACCGATACTTGTTAAATAGTGAACGCTCGCTGTTTCCCTCTTCGGTAGCGAGCAATCTTCGTTCGTTAGCGATCGTTAACGAACGTTCACTATTTAGTCTTTTTCTTTTATTTTAGTTCTCTGCCAAGGACCTATTCGCTATGTTTTATTTTACGGATTAGCCCGTGGTTTTCAAACAATCTTAACTCTTTGCTCGTTAGTCGGAATTAGATGAAACCAACGCCCACTTCTTTGTTACGATCTCCTCTTTCCAGTAATCCAACTCAAACATGCTTTTGAAATTTTAAAATTTGAATTAGACCAGATTTGAATTCAAACTTCGTTTGATCATAACTTGAGTTTTGTAACTCCGATTTAGTTGATTCTTTTTGCAAATTGAAGCTCTTGACCTAAACTTTCTGATAAGGACAAATTCATATAATTTTGGTACTGTTAGAAATTGTTTTATGTTGCAAGAGTTATTTGCTTGGTTTTGATGTTTTCCGAATTGTTTTCTTCGTTCTTTCCGATCTTTTGAGTGATTGCTTATGTGTGGTTACTATTGCTTGCTTACGATAGATTGACCGGAGTGTGACGAGTAGAACTATCAAGTGTTTTGAGTGTGAATCATCTTCATCAACATTGCAGGCAAGTAACACTTTGATCATATACTTTTCTACTACCCAGTTTTTATGCATTAGATCTATCCTCAAACATTGCATGATTAGGATCTAATTAAATTGTGGGTTTTGGGAAGTAGTTTGAGGTAGTACCTATTACCTGATTTATTTTCAAACCCTTGGGAGTTACTTCTATGTTTGCTTATTATGCCATGCTATGCTAGTAGACGTGGATTGGGTGAGTGTATTCCATGACAGATGTGAGGTTGTTAAATTAATGGTTTATTTAAGGTGGCAACTTAAACACACATCTGGGTGGATTGAGGCACCTGGTTTCCATCAGGACTTGCCTGTTTTTCTTCGGACCGCCACCCAGGCTCACAGGGATCATCAGATTATTCATGCTAGAAACTTCCGTGTGCAGCCACTTGCTACTATGGGCTCTAGCATAGTTGACTAAGTTGTGCGAACTCTTACGGGTAGAGTAGCTGATGTAGGGGTTGTAGGTTGGTACGGTCTACCCACATGTAAGGTGCTAGCGCTTCTGAAAGACTACGTCTCGGTCATCCGTTTCTCAAACACCATGTAGTGCGAGAAATCAAACGGAGGAGATCGAGTCTTGTGGGGAAAAGTGCACAAACCTCTTGAGAGTGTATAAACTAATCATGGTTAGCCGTGTCCCCGGTGATGGACGTCTTGAGTATCTAGTTCTTGGATTATCCTGTTGATCTCATCATGTTACTCTAATTAATATTGTTGGGTTTTTAATGAGTACTTTTAATTGGGATTGAGGATGCTGTCAACCATTCTCAATGTTCAACAACCACCATGATAGTTAAATAAATTTATTCCTTTGCAGTAGGGAAAAATTGGCTTTTCGCAAAAACTGTAACCATAGAGCTTTCCACCATCCATACATGAATCTAGTATAGCTTATTCTTTCATTACTCTCTATGTGTTACATTGCCAGCATATTCCATGTGCTGACCCGTTTTCGGGCTGCAACTTTTCATGTTGCAGACTTTTCAGACGACGAGTAAGTGGTACATTAGGGTTACGATTTCTACACTCAACTTTGCCGTTGGTGTTGATGGGAATCCACAACCTTGTTACTTCCGCTATTTTGGATTGAGATAATAGTATTTACGTTATTTATACATGTGATTTACCTCTGTTGTAAATCCTCGAGTACTGTGTGTGTCAGCATACCGATCCAGGGATGACACTTAAGCACAGAGACTTGACCCATTCGGGTCGGGTCGCTACAATTAAGGTATCCAGGTGTGGTTGAATTGACAACTCAACTGCTAATACTTGAAAATATTCTTTGGCTCCCCTTGTGTCGAATCAATAAATTTGGGTTGAATACTCTACCCTCGAAAACTGTTGCGATCCACTATACTTGTGGGTTATCACATCTTCATCCTAGACCTCCCACAGATTGATAAATCTTAGGTCATCCACTTGATGGAAAATTTCTACTGTCCTACAAAACTCCGCGCTTGGAGGCCCAACACGAGTCTACAAGAATAAAGTTGCATAGTAAACATCAAGCTCTTTTCTGGCGCAGTTTCCGGGGAGGTGAGTGCTTGAAGGTATATCTTTAGATCTTGCAATCGAATCTTTTAGTTTCTTGTTTTATCACTAGTTTGGTTTATAAAAAGAAAACTACAAAAAATGGAATTAAGGTGGTCTCATGTTGTTCATCTTTATAATGTCTTTCTTGAAAATGATGGAAAGGAAAATTGTGCTCCAATTGATAGAAGTAGAATTCAAAAAAATGTTTGACAAAATCTTTGAAAGATGAGCATGATTGCAATGTTGTTGGTATGAACTATTTGAATATCCAGGATGTATGATATGAAAAGCCATAAGCTTGGGGATGCTATATTTGATGAAGATGATATTTTTAATCCCCAAAGTTTTGATGAGAAAATTTATTATGATGGTTGCATGCCTCCTATTTATGATGATTATATTGATGAAAGTGGATTTGGAGAAGTCATGACTTTATTTAGTGATGAATCCACTATTTTGGAAGAGATTTCAATTGATTATGATAACAAAGTTCCTATCTATGATGATTATGGTGATGAAATGTAGCTACAAAGGAGTAATGATAACCATGAAACTTGTCATCGTGATTTTAATTTTCAATATGATTATGCCAATAGAGTATCACATGATAGGTATTTTGTTGAGTTTGCTCCCACTACAATGAATGAGAATAAATTTGCTTATGTGGAGAGTAGTAAAATTTCTATGCTTATGGATCATGAAAAGAATGCTTTATGTGACAGCTATATTGTTGAATTCATTCATGATGCTATTGAAAATTATTATGAGAGAGGAACATATGCATTTATATATTGCAATAATATCAAGTTTCCTCTCTATGTGTTGAAAATCTTGAAGTCATGCTTGTTTTGCCTTCCTATGCTAGTTATTCTTGTTCCCATGAATTGTTTGCTCACAAAATCCCTATGCATAGGAAGTGGGTTTGGCTTAAATGTGCTAGTCATATGCTTCATGATGCTCCAGTTATGTTTCAATTCTTATCTTTTATGCGAGCATCATTGGAATCATCATGCCTAGCTAAAAGGCATTAAAGAAAAGCGCTTGTTGGGAGACAACCCTACACTATTACCTACTGTTTTTGCGTGTTCACGTGATTAGGCTACTGTAGTAATCATGTTTTATTGCTTTTGTTTCAATAAACTGCCAAGTAAAGCCTTTGGGATAGTGTGGATGATTGTTGATTTGATTTTGTTGAAAACATTTTTGCATCCAGTAGAATAATTTTGAAAATTCCAAGAAACGATGAAAAATTCTGAATTTTTTACACAAGATCGACATACAAATTTCCTACGTTGTCCTAATTTTTTAGAATTTGTGGAGTTACAGAAGTATGGTCAAAGTTCAGATTACTACAGACTGTTCTGTTTTTGACACACTCTGTTTTCCATGCATAGTTTGCTTGTTTTCTAGTTTCTATGGCTTATATTGGTCAATATAAATTGAAGAAATGATTGGGTACAGTAAGAATTGTGTGAGAACAATTATGTATCTTTTCTTGAGAATACCAAATCAAATGATTTGCCTTTATCATACTAACCATCTCACGAAGTTCCGTTAAGTTTTGTGTGATTGAAGTTTTCAAGTTTTTGGTGAGAGAATAAGCAGTGACAAGACCCTAATCTTGGGGATGCCCAAGGCACCCCAAGGTAATATTCAAGGAAGATCCAAGAAACTAAGGTTGGGGATGCCCCGGAAGGCATCTTGAGGGAGTCCTGGACTAGGGGGTGTCCGGATAGCCGAACTATCATCTTTGGCCGGACTCCTAGACTATGAAGATACAAGATTGAAGACTTCGTCCCGTGTCCGGATAGGACTTTCCTTGGCGTGGAAGGCAAGCTGGGCGATGCGGATATGTAGATTTCCTACCATTGTAACCGACTCTGTGTAACCCTGACCCTATTCGGTGTCTATATAAACCGAAGGGTTTTAGTCCGTAGGACGAACAACAATCATACCATAGGCTAGCTTCTAGGGTTTAGCCTCTCTGATCTCGTGGTAGATCTACTCTTGTACTACCCATATCATCAATATTAATCAAGCAGGAGTAGGGTATTACCTCCATCGAGAGGGCCCGAGCCTGGGTAAAAACATCGTGTCCCTTGTCTCCTGTTACCATCCGCCTAGACGCACAGTTCGGGACCCCTACCGAGATCCGCGGTTTTGACACCGACATTGGTGCTTTCATTGAGAGTTCCTCTGTGTCGTCACCTATAGGCCCGATGGCTCCTTCAATCATCAGCAACGACGCAGTCCAGGGTGAGACTTTTCTCCCCGGACAGATCTTCGTATTCGGTGGCTTTGCACTGCGGGCCAATTCTCTAGGCCATCTGGAGCAGATCGAAAGCTACGCCCCTGGCCATCAGGACAGATTTAGAAGCTTGAACTATACGGCCGATGTCCGCGGAGACTTGATCTTCGACGGATTCGAGCCAGAGCCGAGTGTGCCGCACTGTCTCAATGGGTACGATCTAGCTCTGCCGCCGAACAGTGCCCTCGAGGCCGCACCAGTGCCCGCTCCGACCCTTAATTCGGGCGGTTTACCGATTGAGGGCGGTTGGTTGGACACCGCCTCGGGGCTGAAATATCTACGGTGATTGAGCGAACACCATCCCTGTCCTTTCTGGCTTCGTGACTCCAGTGCCGGACTCCTTTCTCGGACTCCGAACCTCCGCGCCTCTACCGGTCGAATCCCATCTGGCGCCGGTTATGGAGTTCAGCGCCACGGACATCTTTCAGCACTCGCCCTTTGGCGATATCCTGAACTCATTAAAGTCTTTGTCTTTGTCAGGGGAGCCCTGGCCGAACTATGGTCAGGAAGGTTGGGATTCGGACGACGAAGAAATTCAACGCCCACCCACCACCCACTTACTAGCCACTGTCGATGATTTAACCGACATCCTCGACTTCGACTCCGAAGAGATCGACGGTATGGACGACGGTGCCAGAGACGATTAAGAGCCAGCTCCCACGGGGCACTGGAAGGCCACCTCGTCATATGACATATACATGGTGAACATCCCAAAAGATGGGAATGGCGATGGAACGGCGGAGGATGACCCCTCCAAGAAACAACCCAAGCGCCGACGTCAGCGGCGCCGCTCTAAATCCCGCCACAGTAAAAACGGCGATTCCGCACGGGAGACAATAATACCGGACGGTGCGAAGGCGACCCCCTCCAAAGCAGGACTCGGCGCAGGAGGAGGAGAAGCAAGTCCGCCTGACAAGTCTGCGAGAAAGAGAGGTAGAGGATGATAATTATCGCCCCCCTCGAAGGCGAGACAAGCCTCGGCGGCATTTAATTTGTCGTGCCAAAGTACCCGTCGAACAAGAGCGTTTTAAGCGCAGGCTCATAGCCACGGCAAGCAGCCTCAAGAAAAGCAGCAACAGCTTAGAGCTGACCAAGACCTGCTAGGCGACGGATGGATGAAGTCCTTGCAGCCAAGAGTATGAACTCGAGCGCCCTCCAAAAGCTACAACAAGCGCAGGCCGTTGCCTCGATCGAGGAGGAAGCACCCACGTCACCGGCGACGACATGGCAGACCGGCCACCCGTGGCGCGACGGAGAAGCCTCTTGGCCCTCCGCTCAAGCCACGCCCCGACGCCGCTCAAAAAGTACCAAGGCACAGGAAAACATGCCGGACTTGCGAGATATATTGGAGGATAAGGCAAAGCATACAAGATCGATCCACATATCGCGTGGGCGCCCAACGATTCGGGATGATTACCGTCACGCCGGATACAGACAAACCCGGCCGGGCGAACACGATGAACAAAGCTCATATGAGCTACGTCGTGATATAGCCCAATCTGAGGCGCCGCACACCCACTATGCTTCATGATGAACTAATGGATCATCAAATCCACGAGGGCTTCAAACCCGTAAACATCGAATCATACGATGGTACCACAGATCCTGCGGTGCGGATCGAGGACTATCTCCTCCATATCCACATGGCCCGGTGATGATCTACATGCCATCAAATAGCTCCCACTCAAGCTTAAAGGACCAGCTCGGCATTGGCTCAACAGCTTGCCGGCAGAGTTAATCGGTTGTTGGGAGGACACGGAAGCCGCATTCCTTGATAACTTCCAGGGCACATATGTGCAACCACCGAGCGCCGATGACCTTAGCCATATAATTCAGCAGCGGAAGAATCGGCCGACAAATCTGGACGCGGTTCCTAACAAAGAAAAATCAGATCGTCGATTGTCCGGATGCGAGGCGCTAGCAGCCTTCAAACACAACATCCATGACGAGTGGCTAGCCCGCACCTAGGACAGGAAAAGCCGAAATCCATGGCAGCCCTCACACACACATGACCCACTTTTATGCGGGAGAGGACAGCTTGCTAGCTCAAGCAACAACTTGGCGAAACACCGGTAGTTCGGATACCAAGGACATCAATGGCAGGTCGCGTCGCAACAAGCATAAACGCCGATTGCGGTGATAATGCTGAAGATCTGACGATAAATGCGGATTCAGAGGCTCTAAACCTGGTCAGCGGAAGAAGCCATTCAAAAGAAATACCCAGGGCCCATCCAACTTGGACCGAATACTCGATCGCTTGTGCCAGATACATGGCACCCCCGAAAAACCAGCCAACCACACCAACAGGGATTGTTGGGTGTTCAAGCAAGCAGGCAAGCTAAGCACCGAAAACAATGACAAGGGGCTGCATAGCGATGATGAGGAAGAGCCCCGGCCGCCGAACAATAGAGGACAGAAGGGCTTTCCCACACAAGTGCGGACGGTGAACATGATATACGCAACCCACATACCCAAAAGGGAGCGGAAGCGTGCACTAAGGGACGTATATGCGATGGAGCCAGTCGCCCCGAAGTTCAACCCATGGTCCTCCTGCCCGATCACATTTGATCGAAGGGACCACCCCACTAGCATCCGTCACGGCGGATTCGCCGCATTGGTTCTTGACCCAATCATTGATGGATTTCACCTCACTAGAGTCCTGATGGACGGCGGTAGCAGCCTGAACCTGCTTTATCAGGATACAGTGAGCAAAATGGGCATAGACCCCTCAAGGATTAAACCCACAAAGACGAGCTTTAAAGGCGTCATACCAGGTGTAGAGGCCAATTGTACAGGCTCAGTTACACTCGAAGTGGTCATCGGATCCCCGGATAACTTCCGAAGCGAAGAGTTAATCTTCGACATAGTCCCGTTCCGCAGCGGCTATCACGCACTGCTTGGACGAACCGCGTTTGCAAAGTTCAATTCGATGCCGCACTACGCATACCTCAAGCTCAAGATGCTAGGCCCTCGAGGAGTAATCACAGTCAATGGAAACACCAAAAGCTCTCTCTCAACGGAGGAGCACATGGCGGCCCTCGCGGCAGAGGTGGAAAGCAGCCTCTCACAGCAATTCCCGGGTCCGGCCATTAAACGTCCAGCCACCGTCAAGTGCGCCCGGAGTAACCTACAACAAGACCGCCTGGCACGATCCGAGCACGCGTAGCAATCCAATCCCAGCCCTCGCGAAACAGTGAAGCCAGTACTACGGGTACATAACTATGCTCTGGAGATACCATGGGCCTAAGGGGAGGGGCACGACCACTGCACGCCCAGAATGCGGCTCAACCGCACCAGGAGCTCCCAATTGTGTCATTCTTTTTCCTTCTTCTTTTTTCTTACTTTCAGGACTCCGTTTTCAGAGGTCTGTCCGCACTAAATTGCCGAACTCACGATGCAACAGCCAGGAAGCGAAGCTACATTGAGTGTCCAGGTGGTCTCTACTACGAGCATTATACCTGTTTTACATACCATCCCGCAGCTTACCCCTGGAGGGGGACATGTTAAATAGTCCCACCCTTGCTTATCGCACTATTTGTATCATTCTGCTTCCATTGCAGTACCTTTTTGAATAAACAATACATAGCTTTTGCCTATTATTGCACTCCTTTCTTTATCTATATATATGTTCATTTCATGACATGTTGCACCCGTACACTTTGGTACAGCCAATACACCAGGGGCTTAAGTACCCCAAAAGTATGGTGTGATAAGTCTGAACACTTCCACAAGTGCGGCACCCCGAACTTATAGCATTATATGCATCGGCTCCGGATCATGTCTTGGGTCAATAGTTGGGTTTGCCCGGCTCCCATGTTTTGGTACCTTACGTTCCGTTATATCGGCTAAGGTAGCTGGGAGAACCACTGCGATTGTGCCCGGTTGAGCTGGGTTGAGCACCTCGATGGAGAAAGCTAAAACTGACCGTCATGATAGGAGAGAGCGGTCGCTGTTCGAGAGGTTTTTTGGGTCCCTAAAGACTTATGCCGCTTAGAGCGAGGAGTCGGCATTGTCCGGCCAAGGCATGGATAGCGCCCCGAACTCGGTCTTCCGAATACTAGGGGCTTCGCCGAAATTTAAAATTATAGAATTCTATGGCTAAGTGAAAGTGTTCAAGCACTATAAGTCTGGTTGCCTTGTTCGTTGTGTTGAGCGCCTCCCTCGACGGACCCAAGAATGGGAACAAGAGCGCTCAAGTTTATCACGAACACCCCATTTTCATGCATGGGGCTGAAGCCAACGACTTGCCATCTCTCAAATTTGATAAACGGCCGCACAAAAGGTAATATTTTAAATTAACAAGCGTTGCTTAGCTCATATGAACAAGTTTTCAGCGTACAGGATAACAAATGCGAGTCTATTCAAAAATTACATCTTTGGAGCACTCATCCGCTATACGGTGGGCACCCTTCAGGATGCCCTCATAGTACATTTCGGGCTTGCGATGCTCCTTGCCCTTCGGTGGCCCGTCCGTCATAAGCTTCTCCGCATCCAGCTTGCCCTAGTGCACTTTAGCACGGGCAAGGGCCCGACGGGCACCTTCAATACAGACGGAGCGCTTGATGACTTCAATCCATGGGCAGGCGTCCACCAGCCGCTGCACTAGCCAGAAGTAGCTCATAGGCATGGCTTCCAATGGCCACAGCCGAACTATGAGGCCCTTCATGGCCTGTTCGGCGACCTTGTGGAGCTCGACCAGCTGCTTCAGCTGGTCGCTCAGGGGCACCGGACGTTCGCCTCGGCATCTCGAGACCGAACAACTTCTCCGTCGAGCTCCCCTCCTTGGCGCGGTAGAACGCGGCAGCATCAGACACACTACGGGGAAGATCTGCGAATGCTCCTGGAGAGCTCTGAATCCGGGTAAGTAATAGGTAATTCACTTTCACATGCTTGATTTGCATAAAGAATGCCTTACCCGCCAACTATCTTCTTTAATGATTCAATTTCTTGGAGGGCTTTTTTGGCTTCGGCCTTAGCGGCTTTGGCACTCTCAAGAGCCGAGGCGAGCTCGGACTCTCGAGTCTTCGAGTCACGCTCCAAACTCTCATGTTTTTCCACGAGAGCCTAGAGCTCTTGCCGCACCTCCGCCACCCGCTCCTCCTGCTTCTCTCTCTCTCGATGCGCTCCGCGGCCGCTTTGCTTTCGGCCGCGGACACCGCTTCCTTCAGGGTCGCCACCTCATTCGTGGCTCCTACAATACCCACGTTATTCCTGTCATTTTTTTGCAACCGAATCCTTTCTACAAGGTATTTCCTTAATAAGTTATTGCTTACCTTCCCTGTCATCGAGCTGCTTCTTGGCAAGGCCGAGCTCGTTCTCGCACCGCTCGAGGCTCTTCTTCAATGCATTGACCTCGCATGATCCAAGGCGGCAGAGGTCAGCAGCAGCCTGCATTCGCATATTGACTTACTTATGTTAGACTCCTGCGTATATCTTTTTAGATCCTTAGTCCGGCTTTTCTTTCCGAACACCGAACTAAGCATCAGGGGCTACTGTCTATGCGGTAATATTTTTACATATTCTAAACTTACCTCAAAGCCTGTTAGAAGGCTGGTACAGGCTTCGGTCAGCCCGCTCTTGGTGGACTGAACTTTCCGGATCACCACACTCATAACAGTGCGGTGCTCCTCGTCGATGGAGGCGCCGTTAAGCGCCTCCAGCAAGCTATCCGGTGCCTCCGGACGGACGGAGGTCACCAGCGTCAGATCTTGCCCTTCTTCTGAAGGAGCCGCTTGTCGGACTTGGAACCACTGAAGGTTCGATGCGGAGTCCGGCACAGGGCGGACTTAGAGCCCCCCGGGTTTCGCCCCCTTTGCGCCTGGAGTCCGGGAGGTCGCCTTGCGGCGCCTCCAGGACCACCTCCTCCTGGATGGGCCCCTTTTGGGACTCCATCGCGGTGTCGTCGGCGACACAAGGAGAGGAGGCCGTCGGAAGTGAAGTGTTATTCACATCCGACGAACCCAGGGAGCCACTCGACGAAGCGGCGAGCTCGTCCTCGGGCGGGCTGCATGGTCATATTCGGCGTTAGAAGACACTATGCGACAAATAAAAACTCATGAACTATTCCGGAGTCCGGACACTTACGATCTCACCAGGGGCTTGGCCCTTGTTGGCCACTCCTCCTCGTCGTTGTCGGCGTTGGTGGAGAAGTCCGGAGGAAGGGTCCTTCCCTTCTTGGACCCTCCGGCTTCCCCAGTTGGGGCGGCCTTCCTTTTCTTCTCTCCCCCCGCTGGGGGAGAGGCTTCTTTTTCCTCCTCCTCTTCCTCAGAGGAGGATTCCGCCTCAGGGTTGTCGGGTGATGAGTCCGACAGCACCTGGCGCCGGGAGCTCCTTCGAGTTCCCGTGGCCTTCTTCTTGGCCTTCTTCTCCGGCACCACGTAAGGGGCCGGAGCCAGCAGTCCTGCCAAGCGGGAGTCTGCTGGGTCTTCTGGCAAAGGGGCCGGACAGTTAATCTGTCCGGACATCTTCAGCCAGTCCTGTCAAAGGTTAGGGAGTTTTAGATCCCACATAGAGTCAATCTATGAAAGACAAGAGTCCCATAAAGGGTAAAATAACTTACCTCGCTGGCTTGACGCCGCGAGCTGAATCCGCGATCTTCGGTAGCGGATGTGGGAGCCTCGGCGCCCTTGAACAGCACCTTCCAGGCGTCTTCGTATGTAGTGTCGAAGAGCCTTTTCAGAGTTGGGTGCTGTGCCAGATCCAACTCCCACAATTTGAAGGCCCATTGTTGGCATGGGAGAATCCGGCAGATGAGCATCACCTGGATTACATTAACAAGCCTGAGATTCTTGTGCACCAGGTTTCGGACGCAAGTTTGGAGTCCGGAAAGCTCATCTGAATCCCCCCACGTCTGGCATGTCTCTTTCCATGATGTGAGCCGTGTGGGTAAGCCAAATCGGAATTCGGGGGCCGCCGCCCATTGAGAGTCGCGCGGCTCGGTGATGTAGAACCACCCCGATTGCCACCCCTTTATGGTCTCCACAAAGGAGCCCTCGAGCCATAGGACTTTGGCCATCTTGCCAACCACGGCGCCTCCGCACTCCGCTTGGCGGCCGCCCACTACCTTGGCTTGACATTTAAGATCTTCAGCCATAAGCGAAGTGGGGCTGGATCTGAGAGGAAGGCCTCGCACCTGACGATAAACGCCGAGATGTTGAGGATAAAGTTCGGGGCCAGATCGTGGAAATCCAGGCCGTAGTAGAACATGAGCCCCCAGATAAATGGGTGAAGTGGAAAACCTAGTCCGGGGAGGAAGTGGGTGAGGAACACCACCCTCTCATGGGGCCTGGGGGTGGGAATGAGCTGCCCCTCATCGGGTAGCCGGTGCGCGATGTCGCTGGACAAGTATCCGGCCTTCCGCAACTTTTTAATGTGCCCCTCCGTGACGGAGGAGGCCATCCACTTGCCTCCCGCTCCGGACATAGTTGGAGAAGGTTGAGGTGGGGTGTGCGGACTTGGGCGCTGGAGCTCGAGTGCGCGGAAATGGATGAGCAAAGGAGGAAGAAGGCGTAGGTGAAAAGGTGGATCCTTATCCCCTTATATGGACGGACGAAGCTATGCATCCCCCGCCAGCCTGGTAAAACTCGCTTAGCTCCCAAGCGCCGTAATCAATGGGGCGGATGGGTTACCCACGTCCGTATTGATGGGAATCCCGGAATAAGGGGGCACGATCTCCGCTTTGATAAGACGTGCCAAGGAAACCGCCTCGCTAAACGTGCTAAGGTGGAACAGTAAAAAACGATTCGTATAAAGGCCTGGCCGTGATGTGATGTCACGCCGCGGAATATGTCAGCAGATCTGTGCAAAGGTTATTCTCTCTACGGTAGTATGTGGAACTTGTTTTGCAGAGCCGGACACTATCCTTGTGTTCAAAATCTTCTATGAAGTATTCGGAATAGGAACCCGCCTTGCAATGCCGAAGACAATATGCACGCCGGACTTGTCGTCATTGAAGCCTGGTTCAGGGGCTACTGAGGGAGTCCTGGACTAGGGGGTGTCCGGATAGCCGAACTATCATCTTTGGCCGGACTCCTAGACTATGAAGATACAAGATTGAATACTTCATCTCGTGTCCGGATAGGACTTTCCTTGGCGTGGAAGGCAAGCTTGGCGATGCGGATATGTAGATTTCCTACCATTGTAACCGACTCTGTGTAACCCTAACCCTATTCGGTGTCTATATAAACCGAAGGGTTTTAGTCCGTAGGACGAACAACAATCATACCATAGGCTAGCTTCTAAGGTTTAGCCTCTCTGATCTCGTGGTAGATCTACTCTTGTACTATCCATATCATCAATATTAATCAAGCAGGAGTAGGGTATTACCTCCATCGAGAGGGCCCGAACCTGGGTAAAAACATCGTGTCCCTTGTCTCCTGTTACCATCCACCTAGACGCACAGTTTGGGACCCCCTACCCGAGATCCGCCGGTTTTGACACCGATAATGATGCTACTGAAATTATTATGAGGGAGGAATACATGCTTGTAGGAGTGGCAATAATATCAAGTTTCCTCTCTATGTCCTTAAAGTTTTGAAGTTATACTTGTTTTGCCTTCCTATGCTAGTTGATTCTTGTTCCCATAAGTTGTGTGCTCACAAAATCCCTAGGCATAGGAAGTGTGTTAGATTTAAATATGCTAGTCATATTCTTCAAGATGCTGTCTTTGTGTTTCAATTCCTATCTTTAAAGTGAGCATCATTGAAATCATCATGCCTAGCTAAAAGGCATTAAAGAAAAGCGCTTGTTGGGAGACAACCCAATATTTACCCTTACTGTTTTTGTGTGTTTACATGATTAAGCTACTTTAGTAATCATGTTTATATCTTTTGTTTCAATAAAGTGCCAAGTAAGACCTTTGGGAAGACTCGGGTGAAAGTTAACGTGATCTTGCTGTAAAAAACAGAAACTTTGCGCTCACAAGAATAGATGTCATTTTTTACAGAAGAGTGCTTTTGAGTTAATTCTTTTTTTAGAAGATTAATAGACAAATTACTCACTTCCACCAATTTATTTCATAATTTTTGGAGTAGCATAAATATGGTTATTGTTCAGATCATCACAGACTGTTCTGTTTCTGACAGATTCTGTTTTCATTGCCTAGTCTGCTTGTTTTCTACTTTCTATGGCTTATATTTCTCAATATAGTTTGTATAAATGATATAGTACAGTAGGAATTGTGTGAAAACAATTATGAACCTTGTCTTTGTCAGTACCAAAGTGAATGGTTTTCTCTTTATCATACTAACCTATCTCACGAAGTTTGGCTAAGTTTTGTGTGATTGAAGTTTTCAAGTTTTGGGTGAGATATCGATATGAGGAGAATAAGGAGTGGAAAGACCCTAAGCTTGGGGATGCCCAAGGCACCCCAAGTTAATATTCAAGGAAAACTCAAGCTCCTAAGCTTGGGGATGCCCCGGAAGGCATCCCCTCTTTCGTCTTCAAAACTATCGGTATACCTTACTCGGAGCTATATTTTTATTCATCACATGATATGTGTTTTGCTTGGAGCGTCATTTTCTTTTGTTATCATTTGATTTCTGTTATTTAGAATAGTCTTTTGCATTTTTAGTTTCAATAAAAATGTCAAGGATAGCCTTTACCATGCTTATTTTGCTAATATACTTGTTGCTGTTTGAAAACAGAAAGTTTACCGCTGTTGCAAAAATTCCCTAGAAAAGTCAGAGAATGATATAAGGTTGAAACTTATTGCATGTTGAGCTCTGATAAATCTTATACAGCTTAATATTTTTCTCATAATTTTTGGAGTTAGGGAAGTATGATGAATCTTGCATTCTTTACAGACTATACTGTTTTGGCAGATTGCTGTTATAGCTGCATTGTTTGCATATGTTTGCTTGTTTAATGATTCTATTTTAGGATAGGAGCATTAGATATGAAGAGACATTTAGTATGCAATGTTGAATAATAATTTTAGTGTTTTGTTACAGAAGAAAATGATAAGGTTTTGCATTGGTTTATACTAACCTATCTCACGAGTTCTTGTTGAGTTTGGTGTGGATGAAGCTTTTGATAAAAAGAGAAACCATGATATGAGAGGAATTAAGGAGATATAAAAGTTCAAGCTTGGGGATGCCCAAGGAACCCCAAGATAATATTCCAAGAAGTATCAAGCATCTAAGCTTGGGGATGCCCCGTTAGGCATCCCACCTTTCTTCTTCAACAACTATCGGTTAGTATCGGTTGAGCCTAAGTTTTTGCTTCTTCACTTGAGTTGTGCTATTCTTGCAATGTCATTTTTTTTACTTGCTGTTTGAATAAAATTTTGGATCTGAATTATTGAATTGAAAAAAGGGACCCTCCCATGGCTAGTTAATTATTTGACTACTCAGTGTCCTTCACTCATATCTTTTGTAGTAGTTTGTCATTTACTCATGTGCTTCATGTATATCCTATGAGTAAATGGGGGAATGAATTGAATGTCATAAATCTGAATTTTTATATGTTTCATATGCTTATAACATGGTTAGTGATGAATTCACACATAGAAAGTATGAGGCATAAAAGTTATTGAGAGTTGGCAAACGTAGTTTTGGTCATCATTGCAATTAATAGGAAGTAATAAGGAAAGAGAAGTTCACATACAGATATATTATCTTGGACATATTTTATGATTGTGAAGCACTCATTAAGTATGACATGCTAAAACAGTTGACGTTGGACAAGGAAGACAACGTAATGGTTTATGTTTTCCGACATCTTAGTTAAAGTACTATTGTCATTGACCTTCCAAACATGCTGAGCTTGCCTTTCCCCCTCATGCTAGCCAAAATTCCTTGCACCAAGTAGAGATACTACTTGTGCTTCCAAATACCCATAAACCCAGTTTTGCCATGAGAGTCCACCATACCTACCTATGGATTGAGTAAGATCCTTCAAGTAAGTTGTCATCGGTGCAAGCAATAAAAATTGCTCTCTAAATATGTATGACTTATTAGTGCAGAGAAAATAAGCTTTGTACGATCTTGTTGTGGAAGTAATAAAAGCGACGGACTGCATAATAAAGGTCCACATACATATGTATGACTTATTAGTCCAATTGACAGGCCAATTTTTTATGAGTTTTTATGGACGAAAAGAAGACCAAAAAGTATCGGAGTTGGGCCAGAAGAGTCCCGAGCTGCCCACGAGGGTGGGGGGCGCGCCCACCCCCCAGGGCGCGTGGGCCTGCCTCGTGGACAGCTCGGGCACCTCCTTGACGTGAGACCGAAGCCAAAAATTCCTATAAATACAGAAACCTTGGAAAAGTAACCTAGATACGGAGTTCCGCCGCCGGAAGCCTCTGTAGCCACGAGAAATCAATCTAGTCCCTCTCTGGCACCCTGCCGGAGGGGGCCATCATCACCGGTAGCCATGGAGGAGTATCCCGGAGGGGCCATCATCACCATGAAGGCCAAGGACCAGAGGGTGGAGGCCATGGAGGAGGAAGCACAAGGGGGAGAACCTCTCCTCCTCTCTTCCGGTGGCGCCGGAGTGCCATCGGGAGGGGAATCATCGACACGGTGATCGTCTTCATCAACATCACCATCATCATCACCATCCTCATCTCTTTTACGCGGTCCACTCTCCCGCACCCCGCTGTAATTCCTACTTGAACATGGTGCTTTATGCCACATATTATGATCCAATGATGTGTTGTCATCCTATGATGTTTTGAGTAGATATCTTTTGTCTTTGGGTTGATTGATGATCTAGATTGGTATGAGTTGTCTGTTTTACTTTGGTGTTGTCCTATGGTGCCCTCCGTGTCGCAAGCGTGAGGCATTCCCGCTATAGGGTGTTGCAATACGTTCATGATTCGCTTGTAGTGGGTTGGTGAGTGACTGAAACACAAACCCGAGTAAGAGGGATTGTTGCGTATGGGAATAAAGAGGACTTGATGCTTTAATGCTATGGTTGGGTTTTACCTTAATGATCTTTAGTAGTTGCGGATGCTTGCTAGAGTTCCAATCATAAGTGCATATGATCCAAGTAGAGAAAGTATGTTAGCTTATGCCTCTCCCTCATATGAAACTGCAATAGTGATTACCGGTCTTGTTAACAATTGCCTAGGACAATTCCGCACACTGGTCCACCATTATTCCACACTCGCTATTTATAATATTTAGTAATATATTCTAACTTTATGATAACAGCACCTACCTTTATATTTTAGCTCTCCGATATCATGCAAAGTTATCCTCTTCATACCCACAACATAGTTTTATTTCCCGTTGCTAGATTGTAACATCCCAAATTTTCAATTTGGAATGTTATACATTAAGTCATCATGCATATCATATTTTCTTGCATTTCCCGATCCTAGAAATTTTCACGCAACTCAAGGACCCTCGGAGAGAGTTGGAGATTTCATTATTTTCATATTTGGAATTTCTCAAATTTTGAAAATAGGATCATTTGGATTTATTTAATTATCTTCAAATATTTTTCCAATAAAAAAATTAAGAGAGGGAATAATATGACTTTCCCAACATTTAGGAAAAATGAAGATTTAATAAATAAATCAATTTTGGTTTTTTGAAAGTTTATTTGCTTTAGGGAAAAAAATGAGTATTTTAAAAATATGCATTTTGGCCCCGTTTAAAGTTCATTTTGTTCGACTCATTTTTAAGAGTCGGGGAAAATTAATTTTATTTAATTTGGAGTTGGTTTAGTTTTATTTTTAATTCGTTTCGTTTTGTTTTTTTTAAACGCATCGCGCCCCGCCTGGGCCAAGGGCCCAGCCGGCCCACCGCCGCCCGGCCCAGCACCCCCTCCCCCTCGCGCGCTCCCCCGCTCGGGAGGAGTCCCGGCCACCGCCGCCGACCGAGTCCGGCTCGGCCACGCCTCCCGCCGCCGTTGCCCCTCCCCAAGGCACCCCCTCCCCTTTATATACTCCCCCCTCTCTCTCCTCCTCACCCCGCGCCGCCGCCGCCCCAACCGAGCCACCCGCCGACCCCGCCGAAGCCCGCCGGCGACCTCGCCGGAGGTAGCCACCGCGCCACCCCCCCGGTCCGGTTTTGTTTCCAAAACCGTTCCAGTTTTTCTTTCGTTGTTCTGTTTTTTTTTCTTTCAAAACCCTAGATTGGTTTATTTTTTTAGTCGGTTTTGTTAATTAGTAAACGTTCACCGATCCGTTCGTTTTAACGAACGTGTTCGTCGATTAGTTTCTGTTAACGAACGACCGTTCGGTTAACCGTTCGTCGTTTTTCTTTTAATCGGATTTAATCCGTTATTTTTCCGTATTCGATTTCCGATCCAATCTTCAAATCAGTTTATTTTCTCGCTCGTTTATCGGAATCAGGTGATTCAAGCGCCTGGAGTTTCGTTTCGAAACCGCCGTTCCGACTAACCTACTTAAACAAAGTTTTGCTACTGTAAATTTTTGACCTAGTTTCAAATTGCTAAAACCGAGTTGTTTTCTTTCGTCATCCGACTTTCGTTGCTTTATTTGATTTGATTCTTTTTGCAACCAGGGTTCTTAAGTTGAACTTTCTGGTTAGATCTTTTATTTGAGATTTACCTGTGCATTAGATGAGTACTTATTGTATGCTTGTTGTTTGTCTGCGTTAGATCACCCGGAGTGCGCCGCTTGTTACTTCGAGTCTCTAGGTTTCGCGGATCATCAGCAAGGCAAGTAACACTTGATCATACCTTTTCTACTACCCAGTTTTTATGCATTAGATCAATCCCCAAACACTTGCATGTTTAGGATCTAATTAAATTGTGGGATGGGAAGTAGATTGAGGTAGTGCCTATTACCTGTTTTACTTATGAAACCTTGGGAGTTACTTCTACGTTTGCTTATTATGCCATGCTATGCTAGTAGACGTGGATTGGGTGAGTGAATATCCATGACAAATGTGAGATTGTTAATTAATGGTTTATCTAAGGTGGCAACATAAACACACATCCTGGGTGGATTGAGGCACCTGGTTTCTATCGAGACTTGCTGTATTTTCTTGGACCGCCACCCTGGGCTCTAAGGGATCATAAGATTATTCAAACTAGAAACTTCGTGTGCAGCCACAAGCCAATATGGGCTCTGGCATAGTTGAGTAAGTTGTGCGAACTCTTCGGGTAGGCTAGCTGATGTAGGGGATGTAGGTTGGTACGGTCTACCCACATGTAAGGTGCTAGTGCTTACGAAAGATCAGTGTCTCGGTCATCCGTCTGTCAAACACCATGTAGTGCGAGAACCAAACGGAGGCGATCGAGTCTTGTGGGGAATAGTGCGCAAACCTCTGCAGAGTGTATAAACTAATCATGATTAGCCGTGTCCCCGGTTATGGACATCTTGAGTATCTAGTACTTGAATATCATGTGAATCTCATCATGTTACTTCTAATTAATGTTATTGGGTTTTAATGAGTACTTTCATTTTAACTGGGATTGAGGATGCTGTCAACCATTCTCAATGTTTAACAACCACCATGATAGTTAAACAAAATTATTCCTTTGCAGTAGGGACAAATTAGCTTTATGCAAAACTGTAACCGTAGAGCCTTTCCACCAGCCATATATGCATGTAGTATAGGCTTATTACTTCATTGCTCTCTATGTGTTACATTGCCAGCATATTCCATGTGCTGACCCGTTTTCGGGCTGCAACTTTCATGTTGCAGACTTTTCAGACGACGAGTAAGGTGTTAGGTCGTGGTTCTATACTCAGTGATGCCGATGGAGTTGATGGACTCACTTATCTTCCAAGTCTTCCGCTGTTATCGATATTAGATGGCCTTAAGCCATATTTATTGTAATAAGTCCTCTTTTGGACAACGCTGTAATAAGTGTGTGATTGCTACTCTGCTATAAATCCTTCAAAGTACTATGTGGTGTCAGCATTACTGATCCAGGGATGACACTAAGCACAGAGACTTGATCCATTCGGGTCGGGTCGCTCTGAGAGATGGTATCGAGCACCACTGATGTTGAGGACACGACCACTAAGTTAAAGCCATAGATCACTACTCTCTTCTCATTTTCTAACTCCTCATCTTTTCTACTCTTTTAGGATGAAGGATGCCAAGATCAAGTACGCCCAACCAGATGAAGGCACCCCTTTTGGATTTCACCTGAAGGAAGTCACCAAGTACCGAACATTGGACTACCAAGTTTCATAGGGACTTTCAACGCCACTGCTCAAGAGGAGCGCTGGAAGATTCAAGCTCACGTTCGGGAAGGACATTAGCCCCAATCACCAAGCCTATAGATAGTGTTTTCGATTGCACCCACAGGAGTGCAGGAAAGAGCATGGCAGCTCATATCACCATGGGACGCATTGGAGAAGTGTATCAAGAAGACCTCAAAGACACTATCTACCAGATTTGCGGACGCCGAGATGAACAATGGGAGATAGTCAGCACCAAGAAGGATAGATCCATTGCAGCTTTCATCCAGAGTTAAACCAGCACATTCGGCGCCGGAGAACCGGATGTGCAATGATATGTTAGAGTTGAAGAATGCAAAGGGAAGGATCATCGAACTTGAAGAACTAAAGTCTACACGCAAGGACTACATGGACGAGATCGTAGTTCTAGCAAGACACAATAATGATCTTAAGTACGAGATCGAAGAACTCAAGAAGAAGTTGGAGCTCAAGAATGAAGACAAGCACGTCGGCTGTCCAAGCAACTACATCATCATTGAGGACACCGATTCGGATCCAAGTGAACCCGACTTTGAAGACGAAGCTGGAGCAGACATCATGGAGTCTTCCACCGGTTCAAATTAGTAGAAGTCCCCCATATATTAGTAGTATTACCTCCATGTAAACATTATAGTACACGCACTTTTGCGATAGTTAGATCGTTGTAAGCCCTTTGTTTGATTGAATGAAGTGATTTTGTGTGCATTTGCTCATGTGCATTTTGGGTAGTGTTTCTCTTTAGACCTCATTCTATTCTTAATTACTCGTCTTTTCTAAACCCATCAGATGCCTCCGAGACGCGACCCCGGGTTTGTTTTCCCGCCCGAGATCACCCAGTTGATTCAGCAGCAGAACACCTTGATTCAAACATTGGTGCAGAACCAAGGCAACAACAACAACAACAACCCACCACCACCACCACCACCTGCGGATCACTTGACTCGTTTCCTTAGACTGAATCCGCCGGTGTATTCCAGTAGCACCGAGCCGATTGTAGCAGATGATTGGCTCCGCAAGATAGGAAGGGAGTTGACCACTGCAGGATGCACAGATGGAGAAAAAGTGAAGTTTGCTGCACACCAGCTTGAAGGACCCGCAGCAGCTTGGTGGGAAAATTTTACAACCACTTACCCTGTAGACACTGTCACATGGGATCAGTTTCGGCAAGCTTTCCGCACTGCCCATGTTTCAGCAGGAGCTATGGCCATGAAGAAGCGTGAGTTTCGCAACTTACGCCAAGGAGGAAGGACTGTTGGCCAGTATGTAGATGATTTTAGCAAGTTAGCACGTTATGCCCCAGATGGCGTTGCTACAGACGCTGCTAAGCAGGAAAAGTTTCTGGAAGGACTGAATGATGAGTTCAGCATGCCGTTGATGGTAGCAAGTTTCAACAACTACCAGGAGTTGGTAGACCGAGCCCTCATGATTGAAGGAAAGCAGCAGCAAATTGAGAACCGCAAGAGGAAGTATGGACAGGGAAAGTATAACTCGGAGCTCAGTGAAGCCTCGTTATACCCCTAAACCAGGAATTCAGTTTCAGCATACCCATGGAGGAGGTAATTCGCACAACCATAATGGCACCAAGAATGGGAGCAGGGAATGGAGGAAGCAATGGACAGAACCGCGCCAACCCGTCAACACCATCCAAGGTAGACCTGAGTCACATTACTTGCTTTAAGTGCCGCAAGATGGACATTATGCAAATGACTGTCCGAAGGCGAACGGAAATGGCAATGGAAGCTCGGAAAGAAGCCAAACCCTTTCAATAGGGGACAAGTGAACCACATTGATGTGGAGGAGGTTGAAGATCAGCCCGATGCGATGTCGGTAAGTTTTTGGTTAAGTCATTTATTGTAGTTGTTCTTTTTCGATCTTGGTGCATCGCATTCATACATATCAAGGGATTTGTGGATAAGTACAAATTACCGACCCAAGCCCTTAGGTCACCCATGCTAGTAACCTCACCGGAGCAGAATACATGGCTAGTAAATGGTGTGATCGATCGCCATTAAGGATTGGACACTATGTTTTCCCTCGGACCTAATAGTTACGGAATCCCAAGGATTGGATGTGATATTAGGAATGGATTGGTTATCAGTATGGAGGAACATAGATTGCACCACTAAGTCAATTTTGCTCACCACTCTAGAAGGAAGAAGGATCAAGTGCGTATCACGACACGAGCGAGGAGAAGCGCAAGTAAATTGCTTATCGGGAGTTGTGCGGGAAGAAGTACCCGTGGTGAAGGATTTTCTGATGTATTTCGGAAGAGTTGCCGGGAATGCCACGGATAGAGACATTGAGTTTTGATTGAGCTGTTGCGTGAACAGGACCAATATCAAAGCGACCATACAGGATGCCCGCACAGGATTTGGCGGAAATCAAGAACCAGATTAAGGAACTATTGGATAAAGGTTTTATACGCCCAAGTTCTTCACCTTGGGGATCACCCGTACTGTTAGCGGAGAAGAAAGATGGATCGTTAAGGATGGTTGTCGATTATCGTGGATTGAATGAAGTAACAATCAAGAACAAGTACCCACTACCAATGATAAATGATCTGTTTGATCGTTTGCAAGGAGCTAAAGTGTTTTCCAAGATTGACTTACGATCAGGGTGCCATCAGTTGAAGATTCGGGAGCAGGACATACCTAAGACAGCGTTTACCACGAGGTATGGACTATATGAGTATACCGTTATGTCATTTGGACTGACTAACGCACCAGCCTATTTCATGAACCTGATGAACAAAGTGTTTATGGAGTTTTTGGATAAGTTAAATCGTGGTGTTCATTGATGATATTTTAATTTTCTCGAAGAATGAAGAGGAACATAAGGAACATTTGCGATTGGTTTTGGAGAAACTAAGGGAACACCAGTTATATGCCAAGTTCAGCAAATGTGAGTTTTGGCTAAAAGAAGTTGGATTTCTTGGACATGTTATATCCGGAGAAGGAATAGCAGTTGACCCCACGAAGGTTGAGACCGTAACCAAGTGGGAAGCACCAACGACAGTTGGAGAGATTCGGAGTTTCCTTGGACTCACAGGATACTACCGAAGATTCATTGAGAATTTCTCAAGGATTGCAAAGCCTATGACAGAATTGTTGAAGAAGGATACCAAATTCATATGGACTGAGGACTGCGAGGCAAGTTTTCAGGAGTTGAAGAAAAGATTAGTTACCTCACCAGTTTTAATATTGCCGGATCAAACCAAGGATTACGAGGTGTATTGCGACGCTTCACGTCGAGGACTTGGAGCAGTGCTTATGCAGGAAGGAAGAGTTGTTTCATATGCTTCACGACAACTTAAGCCTCACGAGTTAAATTATGCCACACATGATTTGGAGTTAGCAGCCGTTGTGCATGCCTTAAAGACATGGAGACATTTTCTCATTGGAAATCATTGTGAAGTATATACGGATCACAAGAGTTTGAAATACATCTTCACACGAAGAATTGAATCTCGAGCGGAGGAGATGGTTAGAGCTTATCAAGGATTATGATATGAGATTGCATTATCACCCCGGAAAGGCTAACGTTGTAGCAGACGCATTGAGCCGTAAGAGCCACGTCAATACCCTAATGATGGGAGGAATACCCAAGGAATTAGCCGAGGACCTTCGAGAGCTATGTTTGGAAATAGTTCCGAGAGGCTATGTAGCAGCATTGGAGATTCAGTCTACACTGATGGATAAAATCAGAGAAGCCCAAAAGGCAGTTAAGGAAGTTGCCTCTATAAAGGAGAAAATGGGCAAAGGAAAAGCTAAAGGATTTCGTGAGGATGAGCACGATACCCTATGGTTTGAGGACCGTGTTTATGTGCCAAATAACACGGAGATCAGAAAGTTGATTTTGCAAGAAGCTCATGATTCACCTTATTCGATTCACCCAGGAAATACCAAGATGTATTTGGATTTGAAGAATACTTTCTGGTGGACCGGAATGAAGAAGGATATTGCGGAGTATGTAGCAGTTTGCGATGTATGTCAGAGAGTAAAGGCAGAACATCAGAAGCCAGCAGGATTGTTACAACCATTGCCGATACCCGAATGGAAGTGGGATAAACTAGGCATGGATTTCATCACAGGTTTGCCAAAGACTCGTTCAGGATATGACTCGATTTGGGTTATAGTCGACCGCTTGACGAAGGTAGCTCATTTCATTCAGTCAAGACTACCTATAGCAGTGCTAAGTTGGCAAAGATATACATGACTAGAATTGTGTGTTTACACGGAGTTCCGAGGAGTATCGTGTCGATAGAGGAACCCAATTTACCTCAAAGTTTTGGAACCGGTTACACGAAACATTGGGAACGGTGGAATTCAGTACAACTTTCCACCCACAGATCGATGGACAGACTGAGAGAGTCAATCAGATTTTGGAGGATATGCTGAGAGCTTGTGCACTAGATTATGGATCTAGTTGGGATGATGATTTGCCGTATGCAGAATTTTCTTATAACAACAGTTACCAAACCAGCTTGAAGATGGCACCTTTCGAGGCTCTGTATGGAATTAGATGCAGGACACCGTTGTCATGGGAATGGCGGAGATCGTCGGTTGTTTGGACCAGATTTGATTAAGGAGTCGGAAGGAAGGTTAAACTGATTCGAGATAGGCTCAAGGTAGCCCAGTCTGAGCAGAAGAGCTATGCAGATTCAAAGCGCAAGGCGATTGAATATGAAGTTGGAGCAGTATATCTTAGAGT